>JBCJKH010014854.1:0-17544 GCA_039877255.1 Loriculus beryllinus | reverse complement strand
TAATACCTTTAAGACCACAGCCCATTCAACTCTGTTCCTGAAACTGACACTGACTTGCTGTGTAAACATTGCAAAGCAATTTAACTGATCCTCCCCACCTTTACTCATCTACAAAGCTGTCTAAGAATACATAACAACTTGTTTATACATTTCTTATGATGGTTATGTAATATTTGTAGATTGCTGTGAGACAAAGCCACTGTGATAATGCTCTTACCCTTTTCATAGTGCTCCAAACAATCTGAAGGAGAAGATGAAAAGTATAAATTTAAATTAGGATATTCAAATGGTCTAATCTCACAACTGAAATCCTAGATCCTGTAACTGTCAAAATTCTTAATGGAACTGCATTTATATAATGAGAAAAATAAAACCTTGTGTTACTCATATTCTAAGTATTAGAACTAAAACCATTATTCAATGCTAGATTTTTTCAAACGGCAACATAATTTGGGAATACATAAATTCTAATACAGCCCATGTTTTGTTACTTCCTTTGATTTTGTGGGGAAATCTTCCTCAGGAAATTGTTTGAGATAGAAAAAAATACGTTTCTTATAACAAATTCGTTTTCTCATACTTTCTGTGCATTTTTGGACTCAAATATAGAGAGGTGCCCACACACCCTGAACAGCACGGGTAACATCTGAACCATGGATTGTTCACAAGATGTTTGCTTAATCTAATTGCTGTTTAGTGCTAATACTTTTTAACCGTCATTGAAATTACGGAGGCAAATTTGTTCTCTTTGTTAAGAAGTAAGAAACATTTGAGAAAAATGCTTAAACTCCTACAGTCATTAAATTTGTCTTAGTTTTTCCTCTCTGACACTCTTCCAGTTTTGAAGGGAAACCATATTAAATCAGGAGGTCAACTAGCACCATTGTCCAAAGGGAATGGAAGATATATTTAATGGGGAAAAGATAGGAAATAAAGTCTCTTTACCCCTCTCCCCATTAAACACTAAATTCTCAGGAAAGAGAAGAGAGAACAGAAACAACTCTGATGTAGCTATGGACTGCTTTTGCCACACAAAATAAAAGGTGATAAAAGAAAAAGATTTATATATCTTTGGCAGAAATCTTATCAGAGAGGTGTAAAAAGTATTAAGTAGGCATATAAAACATGCCATTATTATACTAGTAATATACGGCTAAATAAAAGCATACTGTCCGGTAAGGCTTCCTACAGTAGTTTTACATCCTATTTCCAATAACAGAATCATCTAAACCAGTTAATTGGGAAAAAAAAAAAATAAAAATCTCACAGTGGTTTCTTGGTTACTTTTTTCTCTCTTAATTATTTTTACCAGATGAAATTTAATATTGGAAATTTTCAATCTAAATATGTGACTCGTAAAATTAGTTAATCACAAGCCAAGGACTATTACATGTATACTATTTCTCCATAGCCAGGCTTCTAAACTGCTGAAAGTACTGACACAAAACAGTACATGCTACGATATGTGATGACAGGCAAAAATGGCATGCTTATACATGTGCTAAGCCACATGGTCAAGGGTGCTTGTGTGCATGTGTGTGAACGTGTGTGTGTTTAGTAGATCAAGTGACAGGAGAAGACTTCTGGTGTAAGGCTACTGAGGAACAAGCCTTCTTGCGAAGCTTTGTTCCGTGTGTATTCTGCTGAAAAAGAGACATCCCTTACAGTAGACCACTGCCACCTGTGTCATGCTGGAGGGCCTCATGTCATGTGCTCCTAACTAGCCCTGACACATGGATTCTGCAGATACACAGAAATCAGTCAGTTGTTCAAGTGGTGTATGGGAGACTGGAATCAAAGGGAGGAGAGCAAGACAGATGCCAGCTGAGCGACTCTCACACTAAAAGGATAGGACTTGGTATGCCTATTTGTATGCTGAGCTGATGCTAACCACTTCTGCCCAGTTGATTTGCCTTTTCTAAAGATGACGCCCATGCATTTCTGTGCCGCCTTCCAGTACTTTCTGTGTTCTCTATCTGTGGAACAAATTACAGTTTCTGTGCCTTCTCTGATGCCATACACTTTCTGATTGGATTTTTAAAATCCACCTCTTCAGTATTGCTTACTGATCCTTCCCCAGTTATAAATCCAACATTCAGCTTGTATAGGATGGGGTGCCACTCAGAGCGACCTGGACAAGCTCAAAAAGTGGGCCCATATGAATCTCATGAGGTTCAAATTGCCAAATGCAATGTCCTGTATCTGGGTTGGGACTGCAAGCAGTCCTGTGAAGAAAGTCCTGATGGTACTGGTGGATGAACAGCTGGAGATTCACTGGCAATGTGAACTGTAGCTTGCAGCCCATAGCACCAATTGTAAGATGGGCTGCATATCAAAAGCAGCATGGTCAGCAAGTTGAAGGAGGCGATTCTGCCCCTCTACTCCACTGTGGTGAGACCCCACCTAGAGTTCTGCATCCAGCTCTGGAATCCTCAGTACAAGAAAGACAGTGTCCTGTTAGAGAGGGTTCAGAGGTGGGCCACAAAAAATGATCAGAGGAATGGAGCACTCCTCACTGAAGAGAAGCTGAGAGAGTTGGGCTTGTTTGGCTTAGAGAAGAGAAGGTGCTGGGGAGGCCTTTCAATACTTAAAGGAGGCTTTGTAACAAAGATGGGAACAGACTTTTTAACAGGTGTTGTGGTGAAAGGACAGGAGATAATGGTTTTAAACTGAAACGGTAGATTCAGACTAGGTATGAGGAAGAAATGTTTTACAATGAGTGTGGTGGATATTCCATCCCTGGAAACATTCAAGGTCAGGCTGGATGGGGCTCTGAATACCCTGCCCTAGTTGAAGATGTTTGTGCTTACTGCAGGGTAGCTGGACTACATGACCTTAAAAGGTCCTTCCAACCCAAAGTATTCTGTGATTCTGTGAAACGGGTTGAATGCATGCAGCCTTTTCAAGAAACACTATGTCCTCAGCTCACAACTGAAAAGACAGTATTTTCCTCAGTACTAATGCAATAGGAATGTCTGAGATTATAAAGTACTAGATTCAAGCTAAATAATTATATGTTCTTTTACAGTGTTCCATAGATTGATAAAATGGAGTGACACTAAACTTCCTGTTTCAAGTTCATCTCTGGTTTAAGTCTACTTGATCCAAAACAGAGTTACAAGAATGAGAAAGAAACTCTATGCTTGATTAATTTTAAGTACCCTGTGCTAAAAAGCTATGTTTTTGTTTCATAAACCTTTTTTGAACAGAATATTTCAACAGACTCCAAAAAAGGTAAAACATAAGCAAGGTAAAAACTATTATGTCTCACAGCAGTAATTATAGCAGGACATCAACTTCTGCAGACAGGAGGAATTTAGAAATTAAAATACGTTGATATTTGTTACTATCATAAATGCTGTTGAACGACCCAGTATTTAAATTAATAATTTAAGTATTTGCCTAATGAACTGGACTTGATTACATTAAGGCATTCTCAATTAATTCTGACAGATCATCTTCTGAATTAGAATACAGAACCAAAATGGTTTCTAGATTCCTGGTCAAAGAGTTTACTGAGTGAATATTTCTTCAACAATTAAAAATATTCCTGTTCTAAATAAAAATAAATGCTTCAAAAGCAATGAGTATGGAAGTTGGGAAAAAAAAAAATAACAAGCAAGTACTGCAAATTCTCTCAGCCATCCTGTCAGCTGGAAACTGGCAACTACAGTAGCAACCAGAAGTGACAAGTAGTGGAAAAGACATGCTACCTCTGGCAGCTATTAAAAGAACACTAAAAGGTTAGAACCGACTGATATATAAAGCTTCATAATATCATTTAGGAAGATAACTGGAAAGCACAAATGACAAAAGAATAAGCCACAGACCTCTGTCATATTACAAGAAATCAGTGCACAGTTTTGTCTCAAACCAAAACTACAGTAAGACATCCTGAGCCTCAGAACTACAGATAGTTTAAAAAAAAAATGTTATTAGGCTAGCTCAACCTGTTGCTCTTATTCACTGCACTGGATTAGGCAGCTTGCTTCCTAGGAGCGCCAAGTATTGGACTGGACATCCAAGATTTCACTTCACTTTAGAGCAGCTTACAGGCCTCATTGATGACTTTGATTTTATAAGGAAATGAAAAACTTTCACTATCCAGAGCTAAATTTTCATACCATATGTTAACACTACTTCCCATCCAGTCCTGTTCTTTTCTAACAATGCAACAGTTTATCTTTGGGCAATCTCTATCCTTTGGGCACTTTTTTTTTTCTTCTTCTTAACAGTTAAACATCAATCACGTATACTAGGACTGGACTGAGGGACAATTCCAAATGGCAATCAAGGAGAAGAGAAACAATTATGCATCAGTTCTATTAATATCAGAATTGAACAAGCCAGAGAGAGGATGGTAGGTAGGAAGGCAACTGACGATGGTTCTGATTTTCTAGAAAATTATTTTTTAAATTATTTTCTAAATATTTTCGATTTAGGAAGGGTAGCTGGAGATACTTTATGCAAAACTAAAACCATACATAGAGAAAATAACCATATTAACAGAAGTCACTTTCTTCTCTTTATCTTAACAGTATCTTTTTTCCCAAGCTTGAAATTTTAATACAGTATGTTTTTCAGAGGAAACAGCATCCTTGTATGCCTGTTTAGTGTTTCACAAACTTATGCTACATTCACAATATGTCACAAGGTGAATCCTCATTAATCTCCATCATAGTCTGCCTCATTTGGGGGGAGAGTGGGACAGAGGAAAAAAAATAGACCCCAATCTCACCCTTTGGGAACTTTCAGGAGGAAGGGGAAACTGTCTTTCCGTTACCAGACAAGTAGCCATGTATTTGCATACACATTTAAAAAGCCAGATCGCGTAGGGAGGTGGGGAAGTATGCTGGAGAACTTTCTGTTCAAGAACATGCCACCTCCTACTCACATTTTCCACATCATTCAGCATGCCAAACTCTCAGCTTATTGCAGGTTTGCAAAAAATGAAGCTGTTCTCATGTTAATAATTATCTCAGATCTCTGTATCTGTGACATTCAGTCAAAACACTTCTCAATACCATGCTGTTAATCTGGACAACTCTTGTTCAGCATCTGCAAAACTGCTGATGGCAACTAATCTTCTAAAGTTGATTACTTTAATACTTAGAGTAATACTAATAGCCATGTGCTGGAGACAGAGATTAGGCCAAATTCAGGTCTGGTCTCATTTTATTTCACCAGGGAATCTGATACATGGTGTCTTATCTCTGGCAGACCAAGAAAGCACAGCAGAATGGCACTGAGAGCGATATGGTTTCTTAAAATTCCACAGAGAATTCTATATATGTCAGACCAGAAAAACTCAAAGCATAGAAGGTGCAAAATACTTGTGACTTGCAGGAGGCCAGTTCAGAACTAGCCTCTAGGCACTCCCTTACCTTACTGGGATGTTCTCAGGCTTTAACTCTGCTTGCTAGTTTGTGCACAGGCAAATTAAGTCACACCTTGCCTTCACGTCCAATCTGGACCAGATATTCAGCTAACATTCATTGACACAGCAAGTAAAATTCATGTGTCTTGAAGAGATTTTATCTGCTCTCTTCTGTACAAGCATGAAGATGTTGGCAGGATAGCAATAAACAGAACAAAAATTACCATTTCCCTAGATTAATTTGTTTACATTAATCTACTAAAACCGTATATATTAAATTATGATTTTTCTTGAAAGAACGAAACCGTATCATATTAAGGAATATCACTTTTTTCTTCCAGTTTTCTCGGGTTTTTTACATATCTTGATTTCATACTTGTTTCTTTGACTTATAGCCCAATTCAGCATCAGAGTATTTTACACGACTTCTAACGGCCTAGAGAAGAGTTTTTAATATTGGAATATTTAACAAAATGATCAACCTAAAGAAGAAAAACAAACCAAACCAACAACAACAAACCCAGACCCCAACACTTAACACATAGGAAGCAGTGCTTCAGTTGGGTCTATTAAAAGTTAAAACCCATTTGTGAATGTTAATGTGAATAGTTAATGGTGAATACTACACTACACCTTTTATTTATCCCCCATGTTACTTGGAAAATTTTGAAGACACTTGTGGTATCTTCCATGAAAGAATGAGGAACTCCTGGATGCCTAAAACCAGTAACTTCCTGATATTAAAAATTGCTAAGCAATTACAAGTATTCAGAGCAAGAGTAGTCATTGAAAGAGATATAATGCAGAAACATTGATGGGAAAATACTACGAATAAAAATTCAACATTAACCTCTTACAGGACAGAGAAGAAAACCAAATTTAATCAGACAACAAGAATTCATTATTTTTAAAAGTACAAGAAAAGCCAAAACCAACAACATAAAAATAGGAAATCTAGGTATATTTCAGAGAATTTTGATATGTCTTGGGAGCTACTCCTTAGTGAAGATTTATCACAGACATGTCTCTACTCAGTATGCAAGAGAACAATGCAACTTTTGATGCATATTAATCAACAAAGAAGAATATCAAAGAAAAAGACACACAAATACAATCGAAGTTATTAATGCAGGATTTCAAACTCAAACTAGAAAAATTTCATTGAGAACATTCAATTTATCATCTTTAAACTAGATAATGCAGAGGTAAGTCAAGAAAGCATTTAACTGTGGTTTAATATGGTCAATGATTTCCTCTCACTTTAAATGCAAAATGGGCACTTTTAATGGAAGCAACTGCTTTAGGGTCTAACTTTGGAGTCTTTCTTTCTACTGAAGGCACAAAGCGTGCCTGTTTCTTGCAAGAGATGACTTACGTTCCATATTTTTTTTTAATACATTGTAAGCAATCCATAACTGTCAGTTTTATAAAAATACTATTCTTATTTTCAATTTTACAGATAATTAGCTGATGAGGAACTAACAATGAGATTACAGCAGCCTTATTACTACTAAGTCAATGGCAAAACTCCATGTCAGCATTTTCCCTGTTTCTATTGATTTCCTTATACTTATTTGTAGTATAAACTACTAATTAATACAAAAAATAATATCTATTAATCAGTGCCTAACCTTTATGATTACAAAATTAGTAATAAATAAAACAATAACATCTACTTGAACGTGTTCTTACTACTTAACTATGTGAAGCTTCTGGAGACAAAGTTTGGCCACAAAATCATAAACTAAAAAAGTGTGATGTACAGTTTCAATAGGAGTTTTACCTTATCTAGTCCCAAAATCCATGTCCAGCAGTATGCATGACCAAGCTTTTCCAAATACTGTGTACACAATAGCTTCCAGCTGCATACTTTTAAAAGTTGGAGATTAAAAAAGGAAAAAAAACAAAACCAAACCTCTTAATTACTGGTCAAAGTATTTCAGATGTGAGCTAGTGGATGCCTTGCACTTCGTTTAGTCTCTCTATCTGAAGTTCAGAATACACCAGTGAAAATGTGAAAATAATCGGCAGTGCTGACTGAGCACTTTTTATATAAATCTACCAAGCCAGGTTTTCAGATATGCAAGAAACATGAATCAATAAGAAACGAGACTTAGAACGTTCTTCTTTGACAGACTTTTTCATCCAATTTCACATTCTGTACACCCTCAAGCTCCCACGTTTTAGGTGTGCAAGGAATGCAAAATCAGAATTCTGTTGTAATCTTCCCAATTATCCTCCCACACAATCCCCCTATCAAAACCCTGTTAATACTCCACACTGCCACTGCCATGCCTGAACCTTCTCTCCATCCCTGTTTACCATTTCATCAATTACAGTGCTATCTTCAAAATTCAGCTCAACACTGAAAATTAATAAAAATGATTCCCAAAAAATACAGATAAAACTGAAATGGCAGTTTTCTTTTTCTATTTGTAAACAGTGTTTGCATTTTCCTAGCTTACAAAGCTACCCTGCAGAACCTTCTCCTCAGTTTAACCCTCCAGTTCAGTTTTCTTGTGTAGACTCAGCTTCCTACTTATTTACCAAAATGAGTGCTGTATTTGTATCTTCATTTGACTCCCATTATCAGTTTAATTTATTCTGATAAGACTCTGTAAAAGCTACTATTTAACCATGACAATTTAGAAATTCTGTTTGACAGTTCCTTTCTGTTTGATATACACATAACTGAAAAGCAGTAAATACTTGGCCATTTTTAAGCCTCCCTTAGAAATGTAATGATAGCTAAACTACATTCTTGTATATTCTCCATTACCCACTGCCACCTACTGCAGAATTAGGAGCAGTGCAAACAGACCTACTTTTGAGAAACTGAAGTTGAATTGTAAATATAAACTTGAATGTTTAGTGGATAATCTATGCAGACATATGCAGCGATATATATGCATTATGGACTATTTTAGACCTGAACTGAGTAGAATGGTTAGAATAACAAATGGTTAAGTAATGTTATCTTAAATCTAAAAGCTAAATTGTTTCTCTGAGCAGGTGTCACTTTTTTGCATTCATAATTAGCTGCACTGATGCTAGAACATTTGTATAAATTAGTGGGGTTTGTTTTATGTTTGGTTTTCAATTTAAAAATCCTTTGAAGTAGTCACTCTTGCCGTGCTTCTTTAGGATTTAATGCATTTATCTCTAAAATGCAATTGCAAATGTGAAACTATACTAGTTGAGACAGAGGGATTGTACAACCGCTTCAGCCCTATTAATGTCAAATGCCATAGGTTGTCTAAACATACATGTCATTTTAGGTTTGTTCTTCATATCAAAGAAACAAAACTCAAATTTGCTGAGAGTTAAACAGACAGCAATATAAAATGTATTTTTAGTTTGTCAATATTCCAACTGTAAGCTTTTTGAACCATAGCAGTGAATTTGGCATATTTATCTATGGTAATAATGCAAGCTTATTTTCCTTGTAAACAAATTTTCAGATTTTTTTTTTAATTGTAATTTAAAATCTGTGGCAAAATGGATCTCCCTAGTCCTCAAACCTACAAGCTGTGCTACATCCAATGTTATCTTGTTATCTTCAAAAATGTATAAAATTAACTTATTTTTAGGTCAGTATTTTTCTATAAGAGGTATATTCTTGCAGGTAGAAAGACAAGAAAGATTACTTTCCCATTTCAGGCTTCATGTTGGAATACATATCAGTTTTGACTTTCTGTAAGTGGTTTTTGTTTTAAACTGCTTCTCTAGCATAAAAATCTTAAAGGAGATCTTGCACATTAAAGAAAATTATATGTGCTACTGCTCAGATGTTAACACTAGTACAGTAACTGTCAATCACATAAGAATATCTGCATTAAAGCTGGTTCTTCTATTTAATGCCACATTACCACATCACTGGTACCTCAGGTAAGAAATAGCTCTAGACCAAAGCCTTGTAACTACAAACTATTTCTAAAAAAATCTTTTAAAATAAAAAACATTTGTTTACTTATATGACTTAGTAAGTTCTATAATAGGTTTAAACAATGTTTGAAGGGATGAAAAAAGACATGCTGTAAACCCCCTTTTTGAGTGTTCATAATTTCATGCTTGTAATTGTTACAGACACCTATAGGTTAAAAAGTAAGTAATAAAGGTATTTATTTATTATGAAACTTCATTTTTAAATATAAGAGTTCTGCGCATCTGGAAGGTACATACATTGGAGTAAAGAGGCTGTTCTGAACACATTTTTTTCTTTTATTCAACAAAGTAGTACAAGTAAAGAGTATTTAATAGATTTGAGCAATGTTAAGACTACACTAACTTGAAAGAAACAAGAACATAAACATTAAATCTTAATCCCATTGGGGTCAATGAAAACTTTCCTCTTAACATCAAAGAAATCAGGATTTGCCCTTTATGTCAACATTAACCCCTGTACCTTAGCATTCCCACTGGATTTTGTGCAAAGCAGCTCAGTACATGCAGTAACAGTATACATTTTTGTGCTTAACACATCAGAAAATCATGAGGTTCTTGCATGAAACTGGACAATTTGCTTTTTACCAGAAGCATCAATATAGTCTTCCTCTGTATTCTGTACAATGAATTTACTAGTTTTCACATCATTTCATGTGAAGCCACATATGAATTTAATACTGAGTCTAAATTTACAGAAACAGAAATACATGACCACCATACTCAGCTTCACACATCTGCCCTCAGGAGAAGTGACGGGTTCCCTTCTCCTTCTGGAACGTATCAATAATAAAGGGTTATACACGCCATACAATTATCCTGCTGTTATTCTATTGCCCCCTTTTCGTGAAATGGGACCAGAATGGCCAGAACTCAAGACCATCTTCTCCTTTTCCTCTCTTCGCACTCTTCCCATTCTGTTAGAAATTTGTCCAACCCAGAAGCCAAGATCTGGCCTGCCCTGGAGACTCTGGCCTACCTCCACTTCCCTAACAAGCTTTTCATTGCATCTATTTGATTCTGTCATACAGCACTGTGCTAACTAGATGACCTCGAAGATTAAAAACAGTGGCTTGGGGATGAGGACTATTTCTGTGGTGGAGCAAGATGAGGTGGGGCAAGAATTCATACCCTTACCCAAGCAACTGAGCTACTCCAAAGATATTACACCTTTCTGAGGATCACTTTCTGGCTGATTACCATCTGTAAAAAATGACATGACTAATTGTTTTCTCTCAGTTGTTGCTATTGACTGCCCAGCATTTTACACATCCTGACTAGTCAGAGTCAGTGATTGTGAAGAGTAACAAGGGAAGCTTAAAGAACACCTGTATAAATGTGGATCAAGGTCTCTTTAAATCTGCCTGGGTATCATGCTTATTCACTTGCTCTTGAAACAGGCAGTTGAGTACAACCTCAGCAAGTCTAAAGCTGGCACGAAGCTGAGTAGTATTGTTGATAACTCTGGAGAAGAGAGATGCCATCCAGAGGAACCCTGATAGGCTAAGAGGTGTGCCTGTGTGAACCCCATGAAGTTCAACAACGCCAGGTTCAAGATCCTGCTATCTGGGCTGGGACAATCATAAACATGGATATAGGCTAGGCAACAAGTAGGTTGGGAACAACTCTGTGGAGAAAGAGATGGGGATATTGGTGGATGAAAAAATGGAGTATGAGCTGGCACTGTGTGCTCTCACCCCATAAAGCCATACCCTGGGCTATACGAAAAGCAGCATGACCAGCAGGTCGAGGGAGGAGCTTCTGCCCCTCCACTCTGCTCTGGTGAGCAGTACTGCATCTAGCTCTGGGCTACCAGCATACGAAAGACATGGGCCTGCTTTTAGGTTCAAAGGAAGGCTGCAAAGATGGTCAGAGGGCTGGAACACATCTGCTATGAGTAAAGCCTGAGAGTTTGGCATATTTAGAAGAGAAGACTCTAAGGAGACTTCACAGCCTTTAAAATTTAAAGGGAGCCTAGGGAAGAACTCTACCACGGAGTGCAGTAATAGGACAAAGGTGAAGGAGGGTAGAATTTAGGTTTGATATTAGGAAGAAATTTTTTACTGTGAGGGTGGTGAGACAATGGAACAGATTACCCCAAGAAGTTGTGGATGCCCCATCCCTGGTAGTGTTCAAGACTGTACAGGTCTTTAAGCAGTCTGGTCTAATGGAAGGTGTCCCTGCCCACGACAGGGGCATTGGAATTAGATGATCTTTAAGGCCCCTTCCAACCCAAACCTTCTGCGATTCTATGATTTAGATTTACTTCTCACTTCAAGTACACCTACTATCTGTGGCATCCTTTTCTCCTCAGTCTGGCTACTTAGTTTAGCCTTTTTTTTTTTTTTTTTAATCAATTTCATTTTGGAAGATTCCTACACAGCCAAAAAAAAAAAAAAAAAAAGAATCATTTTTATTTTCCTGAGTCTGTCTTTCAAATAAAATTTGAACATGTGCTTTACTGCTTTTTTATTAAAAAAAAAAAAGTCTTGTTGCTAGTTTAATTTAGATTCAGATGAAATGAATTTTGAACCTGCAGGAACAACAGGTCTGCAAAAACGTTTGTAACTGTCAGAGTTGGTTTGAGATAATTACAGTATACAGGATAACAAAAAAATACAATATACTAACATCTTCTGCCTATTCAGCTAATCTTCATCCCTTGACAGATATTTAAAAACAGTATTTTCATAAACTGACCTAAAAAAAATAGTGATTCTCTTAACAGATGTAAACAACATGCTAAAGAACTCAAAGTATATAACCATTTAAATTGTATTCCATGTAAAATAACCTTAAAAATGTGGTGGAGTCTCAAATGTTGATGGATTATGCTCATGGAAGACTTTAAAGTTAAAGAACAAGATGCACACAGAGCAAAACAGAACCTGTTATGAAAATGCGAATACAAACTATACTAATAACCAAATAACAAGTTTCATCACATTTGCTCATTGATCCTTGTTTACAAAGGCTTTGGCATTCAAACTAGACTTACCTCCCACACACCATTTTGAGGACTTCATTTTGTATAAGACTTTAAAGGTCCAGGAAGGAATTTGCTCCTGTACGTGGCCAAGGTGTCCCTGGCCACCCGAGTGCTACAACACTGTTTTTTAGGGGGGCTCTATTTCAATTCACAGAAAAGCAGTTATCATTCCAGTTTATACTCCAGCATGGAATCTCTAGGGAAGGGAAACCATGCGTTCTCTCCCATTCTTGTCTTAAGTACTTGCCTATCTGAGACTCACATAAAAAGCTGCTCTGCACTGCAGAGATACATACCATCTTACATGTTGCTGAATGAGAAACTGAGTTCAGGTGGACTTGTTTGGCAATGTATTTTGGGATTGGGTTCTCCTCCATTCCTGCAAAACTTCCAGAAAGACAAACAACAGTTTTATCAAAAAGTTGTAGGCTTTTTCTTTTTTTTTTTTAAGAATAAAACATTTTATTGGATGGCTCTACTTTAAATAAATACATATTTATAGTAAATTGTCCTATCTTTTGCAGTGGTGCTTTTGATGAGAAATGCTTTATTAGCGCCAGTTTTAACTATGGATATCTTATTTTCTGCATCTCTCATCTCACTGTCTTTGGGTTGCTGTTTTTCTTTTTCCCCTCTCTGTAGGCAAATGTTACCTAGAAAACATTATTTGAAGAGGCAACATTTTTTCATGTTGTGTAAGAAACAAAATGGTATTTTAAAATCATACATGATGTACTTGACTATGAAATGCAGTGGTAGGGAACAAAAAGAGACTCATCATCTTCTTGCACTGGTTTTAAAATTGACTGTAGCCTGGATGTACTATTACATATAATTTTAGGCTTTCTAGTAGCTGCCATCATTTCCTTCCGACTTTCCACATACCCATGTAGCCATTTTGATAACTGGGATCATATTCCAGCATTGTCCTTTCTTCTTTGAACACCCCCACCACAACCTTGATTATAGAGATCATAGAGACCTGTCCAGATGGCCAGCCTGGTTTCAGAAAGTGCAAATTGAACATATTATTTCACACTCCTTATGCTCAGGTCATACCATGGGTTAATGCCTTTTTTTTTTTTAGCAGTTAATTTCCTATAAATAATTTTCTGCTCCCTGAATTACACTACTTGGGATACTCTGTTTCCTTCCTCCTCCCACTTCCAGCTCTGTGTGTTATCACAGGCTGACCTATGCATAAATTGTCTCTCTCTTTATTCTGAAGTTACTGGCACCCATTCATTCAGATTCATCTTACAAATTTACATCTTCCTCATGACTAAATTTGAGCAAATTCATACACAATTCTAAAAGCCAAACATTTAATCAGTCTGCACTCATAGCATTGCCAGTATTTGTCCCTCACTACTGACTGTACCTTAAGAAAGACTATTCTTTTGCTCGTAGACAGGTTTAGATCAAGAACCATAACATCATCTGCTACCAGTTTATTTGGAAAAAAAACAGCAAAACAGTTTAAGACCTAAATACCTTTAAAGATCTGCAATCAGGTTCCTCAGCTGAAACAGAACCTCTTGTTTTAGACTGAGGTAACCTTTTAAGCAACAAACATATGGAAAATGTTAAGAACAGTTCTGAGTCAAGGTGCAAGTACCAACAGCATTCAGTTACAGCCTAGTCATATTTCTATGATATGGAGAAATATTCCTCAGCAATTATATGGCAGAACCTTTCTTCCTACTGCTTATTAACTACCACCTTCGATCAGTGTAGAGAACCTTCTATGTGGTAACTTCATAGGGAAATAATATCCCTCTTTGTTATTCCTCTTATCGGTGAAGAGAAAATCATTACACAGAAGTTGTTTGTACAATGTGTAGCTGAATTTCAGATACAGACTGGAGATAAGACTAGAAAAGGGCAATTAATACGACCATAAAAGATAAGTTAGAGTCACCAAAAATTAAAAAAAACCAAAGCAAACCATAAAATGCCTAAATCGGATTTGAGTTTGACTTCCATCTAAGTCTCTACCATGCTGCCATGGATCTGAGCTTAGTATCTTTTTAGACGTAATTATCTGCAAAAATACTTAATATTACATCCTGGAGTTCAGTTCAAATTAAGGAGAATTTTTCTCAACAGCCCATATTAAAAATACAGTTTTCTTTTCCTCTTGTGCAATACTTGAGTTTACCAGATTAAATCAAAACCGTTGACTATGGAAGTACTGAAAGATGCATTTAATGATAACCTAGCAACAATTTATTCCCACTAAATCTCTCAGCAAGTAAATGTTAAGCTGAATGTAGATTCTTAGCAAAAAAAGATCAGAGGCATTAAAAATGCATCAGCATAGAGCTTAGTTGAGGAAAACCAGAAAAATTCTAAAAAACTCTTATATCTGCTTTTCATTCTCCAATGAACAGAAACACATACATGCACAGAAGCTCATCTTTTACTCCCAGGTTTCCTGCCTCTCCCTCCTACAAACCACAATCCTAGTCACCTGTTCACCAAGTACGCAAAATGCAGGTGGTCAGAATGTATTAACCCCTTCATATGGGCATCCCAGCCGTATGTACTGTGACAGTAATCCAGAGTGTGTGCACTGCTGAGACCTCAGCTTAAAGTATTTCTGATCTCAGATATTCTGATCAGGTGATAATCTTTTAACAGATGTGAAGCTATTCCTCCCAAGTAAAGGAGGATAAATCTAAATTTAGACAGTTATGACAGCCAGCTCTATAAGGAGCTACCTACATAATTAGTAATAATAGCAATGAAAACTTGTAATTGTCCTAGTCTGGAACACAAATTCAAAGATAGATACTTATTAAAACACATAACTGAGGGACATGGCATGTTTTTGGAAAAAATAAAAAAAAAAAAAAAACCAAAAAAACAGCTTCTCTTCTCAGAAGGGACACAGAACTGAAACAAATTCATGGCTTGCAATCGTCATCATCACTCATACTGGAATGAAAGCATGCTGTTTGCTGGTTGGCAGTACTACGTAGTTCAAAATTCAAGAATACAGTACATAGAGCTGACAATGAAGTAAATGTTTCCTGACAACTAAAATCTATAATACTTATCAAGTGTGTGTATGGCTGTAAATTACTGAAGTAAATGCACATCATTAGAACCTTACAGTTTCTACTAAAAGACACAATCAGTCCAGCAAAAGCCACAGATCTCATCAGCAAGGATACTGCGCATTTAGTTTGCCAATTGATCTTTTTCTAGAGACACGTTCAAGAAAACTTGCTTGATTTCACATTGTTAGTCTTAATTACAATCTCAAATGCAGGACACAGTTTAAAGGGAAAATGGGGATGGGGAGAGAGTAGGGGGTATGAATAGGCCTAGTGCGTTTAGCTTTTGGATTGATTTGTAGTGCAAAGGTACAAATCTCATGGTACTTGCACAAAGGATTTCTTGCCACTTTCAACCTTGTAGCATGCATATCAGGAAACTCTGAGAAGCCAACCAGCAGGATGAGGTTCTGGGGTAATTACAGGTCAGGAATCAGTGGCAGCCCTAACAGCTGGCTGTTGATTAAGGATGAATCTCAAGCCCTCTACAGAGGGCCTGAAAAAGAACTATACAAGACTTCATACAGTGCTTGAGCCTTGAACCATGTACATGCATATCTGTAAAGCCAAATACTACACAAGCAGTCTCTTACGTACATCAAACCAGTAATTCCTTGTACTTCTTGCACTTACAGATAATTAAAGCCTGAACTTTATCATGACACTCAAATTCTTTTATTTTCTAAGACAAAATTGTTGATCAAGTAATCTGAGATGCTGCTTTGCAGAACTTCTACAACAGAGAAATAACAAGTTTACTTTTTTTTCCTGTGTTAATGTTATACCATCCACTTATCTTAGTGTCTAGATACATAAACCTAGCATCCTATTTTATATTCTGTTCATCCACGTGTAATTTTCTTTTCCAAATATATATACGCAAGTTCCGCAATAAAGGAGAAAATATGTAAGCAAACACACCCAAAGGCACTTGATGATACAGCAGGAGCTGGAAATGATAAATGATAACCAGAGTATGGCGTGCTGTACATGCAGGCACCATGACAAGCAACTCAAAGGTTTCATAAACAGTCATTCACAAGGGGCAATAACCCACTAACAGTAACACAGTAAATCAGTGGAAGAGTGGGAATAAGATTTCCAGTCTACTGTCATAGGGTCTTTGTGCCCTTGTACAGATCTGCCCCCAAGTAACAATGGCATTGCAACAGTATATGAAAAGTATGCCTTCTTAATGCATTACATGTGGTAATGGTCTCTATCTACAACGCAAAGTATCAGTTGCTTTGTTATAACAGCTTCCAGGAAGTGCCCTTCTAATAAGATTTTATTTTCTATCAAACTAGTGTAAAACCCAACCACAAATACAGCATAAGTAACGATAGGTACTGAAGCATATTCTAAACACTGGTTTTGAAATACATGTAGAAGACATTTTAATTAGCACACTCTTTTGTAAAAGATTTAGGAATCAACCATACACAGTAACAGCAAGGTATGAGGGCACCTTACTAGTTCATGGACAAAACCATGCATTTGTAACTGATGGACACAAGAACATTCTGCTGAAAACTAAATATATTAAAGTTTTATGTGCATGGAGCCTTGCAAAAGAGGGATAAAACACTGCATTAATGTTATAGATTAACTTGACGAGACAGCCGATCCCATTGTGCTCACATTAAGCGAGTATGAGGTTTACCGACTGTCACCAGAGAGAAGGAATTATTTTCTGCAGAGACTATTCAGATAAATTCTGGTCAAAGTATTATTCCCCTTCAATGTGAAAGCAATCTCTCAAAATTAGACAAAAGTTATATTTTAAATTTCCTTTTAATTTTTGTGATATTGATCTTATTGTGTTTGAAGGCTACTCATTGGCATTTTTGGTGATACTCAAACACAAACAGTATTTCGTATTTTGTGTTTTTTACCAAAATAAGAAATTATTGTAAAATTGATGAGTAAAATTAGGTAAGTAAATCAGCATAAAACTTTTTAATAAGGAAAATAAATAACTATATGTAACAAGTTCCTTTTGGGGCTAATGTAATCACTATCAAGACCACTTCTCAGGAGCGGTTTTATACAACAGTAATTTGTTAATTTCATAAACTTACTCATAATACACAGTTTCACTGTCACAATGGTATGAATTATCTCCCTGTGGATTACTGTCAACCCCTCTGCATATTAAGAACTCTTCTCTTATG
>JBCJKH010014853.1:0-33922 GCA_039877255.1 Loriculus beryllinus | reverse complement strand
ATCCTGTCAAAGGAAACATTGGGGGTTGGTTTGGTTTTTTTTTTTTTTTTTTTGTTTCTTTACTGATTTTCATGAGAAGGGATTCGCCATAAATCTGGAACTGAAAAGGAATAACGCCATGAAGCTGCACAGGATCTTATCATTTACCACTGATCACTAGAAGAGGGCTAAATAGGGCAAGAAAATGGCTAATGGGCAAATTACACTGATTTGTTTCAAAAGGAAATGTATCCAATTGAAAAAAAGGTTCTTAGCATGTATCCTCAGGGATCAGTGCTAGTACTAACCTTAATACCTTAATCACTGCAGCATAAGACAAAGTGAGAAGGCATCATCAACACAAAGAAAGAGATGGATACCTCCTGGAATTTAATCCATGGCTTTAAAGCATGAAGTAACAAAAATAGGATGAAATTCAGTATTACCAGAAGCATGAGAAATATGTCTGGGGTGTAATAAACAAAAAGATGCTCTAAGCTGGGAGCTCCTGAACTGCCAAATCATAGCAACTTCATATGAATGCCAGCTGGCCACAAGATTACCACAAGTAGCACAAAGAAAACAAAGTTGTATAAACAAAAATGCAATCCAATGCTGTGGTCAGTACACAGAAAACAAGGAAGTTTTGTGTAAAAGATACAAAACCTCCTACGGAAGATTCCATGCACAAGAACAGGATTGAAAGGAGTATGTTCACACATGAACCAGTATGTCCAAGTTACCCATAAAATGTGATATTAGAAAACAGTTTCTAGATATTAGAACAATGGTGTTTTGTAGTATCAACCAAATAGGAGAGATTAAATGACAAAAAAACAATTCACTGTTACATAAAAACCAGAGCCAGTTAAATGTAAGAGAAGGATTACATTGTGTGAGATAAAAGTGATCACCAATTAGACGACTCAGACAACCTTCTTCATTCTTGTTACCTTTATAATTACTTGATAAACTAGAAGGTTAAGAGTTGCACTCACTACATATCCTGGTAAACGTGTTATTTAAAACATTTCATTGCTAGTATTTTTGTTTCCAGAAAAGACTGCATTCGCAAAGTACGAAACTGTTCAACCCCCATCTAGCTCTAAAAGTATATAATCTAATACCAGATAATATAAAACAGCTTATCAGCTCCTTTTTCCTCCCATCTGGGAATATACGCGCCATACTGACAACTACCAGGAGGAAATCTGAATCAAAAGCAAACAGTTCAGCAACAATTTCCAACCTTAACGATTCTATGATTCTATGAATTTGCGTCCCAGTGCTGCAGCCTGGGCTCTGTGAGGTGTGAGACTTCAATAACCAATCTGCTTTTCAAGACAAGGTCAAGAGACGTTCTAAACGTCAGAACAAAAGAACTGCTATATAGTGGCAGCCCTTCTACAGGGACACAAAACCAAAGTCAGCTTTCTTTCTTTCTTAAGGCCCAGCGCTGCATTCCACTCTTCAGGTGACCTCTTCCTTAGCTGTCATTTCACTAAGTTCTGAAAAATAATTAAACCAAAAAGGACACATTGCTCTGTCATTAAACCTCTTGAGATCAGCACCGAAAGGCCTTTCTCCAGAGTCAGTGCATAGTGTTGACATATCGTTACAATTATATTTACTTGGGTTTTTACTGGGAGAGTGGTTATAAAACAAGTTTTTAATCACTCTTCTGATGGGAAATTTGTATTACAAACTGTCATGCGCTCTGGCTCAAAATAAGCTTATTATTTTTTACCATGTCTATAACAAACTACAGGGTTTTTTAATAAGACTAGAATACTGTGTGTCGCAGCTAGCTTTTTTGAGATTTTTTTTTTCTGAGCTCAGATAATAAAGTAGGTAACCTGCAAATATACTGAAATCCTGAAAGTTAAATATCCACAAATAAGAGCCAGATTTGCTTTATTTTTAAACAGCTTTCATCTCTCAAGTGATTAAAAAACCAGAACTATTCAGACACTGGGTCTTGTTTGGGTTTTTTTTTAAGGGAGAGAAGGATCTAATCACTTTCCTGCATCATTTTCTTCAGTGCTTTGCCATAATCATCATCAATATAATAGTAATGCATTTACATAGAGTTTTCCATACAAGGAGCTCAATCACTTTAACAAAGCGTCCAAGACAAAAAGCTGTTCTACATTTTAGCTTGCTGTAAGATGTTCTTTAGTTCCATAAGGAACTGTTAACATGTGAAATGAGGTCCATATGAAAACAATGTACTTGGCAAATGCCCTTGAAGATGTCACATACTCTTTATTTACTGATGATTCAGTTCTGGTTAGAGAAGAAAATAACAAGATTCACTGCACTGAAAATTATTCTGATTGGATTTTACTGATATCAGAAGAATCATACCCCTAACATGATCTTTGAGAATGACAGCCAAACCCACCAAAAACCCATACACAGAATACTTTCTTATGTTACCTCATGCTAACTATGAGTACCCTGACTAGGAACCTTTATGCAGGATGAAGCAGCAGAAGATTTAGCTCTGGGTAAGAGTTTTTCTGCATATACACTTGTACCCATTTAACTAAATCAATGCTGTAAAAGCTGCTGTCCTTTACCTTGGTGAGTTTTGCCACTGATTTCCAAAGGTACAGAATTTAACTTCTAATTTTGAAAAAATAATGAAGACGTAATGTGGATGCATTTGTCTTTATCACAGCACTTTTCCCCCTCATTTAAGTTGAATGAATTGACTACCATACAGCTCAGACAACCACTGCTAAACCAGTGTGATAAAACATCAGTATCTGTGGAGCGTTCTGAACTAACCTGCCCCTTGCTCACCAAAACAGGAGTTCCCACTTTGCCACCTCGCTACGCAGGGCAGAGTGACCTCCAGCAGAGCCAAACTCTCAGAAGGCGACTGGGAGAGCAGCGTTAAGTCTTAATCCAGAACAGTGATTTCTCCAGTTAACAGCAGCTTCTACCTTTAGTTCTTTAGAAATTAAATACTAGATACTGAAAATAAGCAAATACATAAAGTTCTGTCTACTTCATTGTTCTGACACAATAAGAAGCATTAAAGGCTTTGAGAAGAGTACAGAAATTGGGCATGCTTGAAACACGCTTCCCTTATTGTGTCATTCAGCTCTCAGTGTTTAGTAACTGAACCAGAAGCTGCATCCACGTTTTAATAATAGCTGCTATTTATTTCTCCATCAATTTCTCTAATCCCTCTGAAACTCTTAACACTTTTCATTTCCCCCATATCTGTGGCTGTAAGCTGGTACAATTTAATTGCAGTCTGCACAAAAATTACTTCTTTTGCTCCAAACCTTCTGTGCAACAGTTTCATTTCACAGCCTCAGCTCTGGCAATGGGAAGGAAAAAAACCCACATCCAACCCACAACATAAAAATAAATTGTTCCTAGTTGTCTTTTTTTTTGGTGGTAATTATGATTTTGCAGGTTTCTACTGTATTTTCTCTCAGTCATCTCTTTTCCAAGCTGAAGTTCTGGTCTATTTAGTCTCTTTGCATGGAAACTCTCCATACTACTCACAGTCCTTATTACCCATTTCTATACTTTTTCTTAACTCCAGTTGTATAAAATTGACTATGCTTCCCCTCTACAGTAAATTCCATTTGATTCAGCTTTCATCTAACCCAGTAGCAAAAAAACTCCGAGATCAATGACCTAAAGTCAAACTCGTCATTATATTAATATGAAAAATCTTAAAAACTGATGAAATGACTTAAAAGAAGCCAGGAAAAGACACACTTAGTGCTAACATGAATGGGGACAATAGTATCATAGAATCACAGAAAGGCACCTTAAGCTCATCCAGTTCCAACCCCCCTGCCAAGGGCAAGGACACCTTCCACTAGACCATGTTACCCAAGGCTCTGTCCAACCTGGCTTTGATAAGGAAATACCAAGGCGCATCAGGTGGTTAATCTTAATTAATCTTAATTAGGTTAATCTTAATTAGGCTGAGTTTGAAGGAACTACTTCCATCTTACAATTCACCATAATGTTTTTACAATGCACAATAGACTTCTGTATGCCAGGATGGTTCAGCAGGCACAGGAAAATTAAAAAGTACACCTACCTAAATTACCTCACATTGTCATTTTGGAAGTCTGAGTATAAACTACTGCTGTCTTGGACTTTGCATAAGGGTTGTATTATTTTTAAGACCACTTTTTCCTTGACTGTCAGGTTTTTTGTTTTCTTCCAAAGCAATACAAGCAGACATTAAATTTAAAGCACACTGGAATGAAAATATCTCTCTCAGAAGTACATGTATTTTACCATGTACCACCAGGCTCTGCATTTACAGAAGAAAAATGATGCAGCAGATAGAGAAAACCAGAAAATTTCTGAAAAACATCTTTTTGTCTCAAGATAAATACTCATTAATAAAACAGATTGGTCACAGGAAAGATGAGGTTTGGTTCCAAATTCTCTGAAGCTGTTAAACTATCCCAGCTCATCATTCTGCAAGTGAAATATGTCACTGGGAGAGAATTTTCACTATTAAAGCGTGAACTTCAACAGTCACATCTGAAATAAAATACTTTAAGATAATTTAAATGAAAATGCTTTGGTTGATCCTAGCTATGGTTTAGGGACTTCTCTGAGATTTCAACTTCTTGTGCTAATTTAGGACAAAGATGTCTTTCATAAAGCTGCATAATTTTTCAGGACAGAATCTTCTCTCAACCCCAGTAAAGGCACAAAGTGTCAGTGACTACAGGTGCTCATCTCATTTACTCTTCTGAAAGCTAGACAGTGAGTACAGCAGCCCTTTTTTAGGAATGAGGGGAAAAGATGAGCTATAACTCCACATATGCAGACAATCTCCTGCTCTGGATCTACCAGGTGATAGGGCCTCCAGTCTTCCAATATCACACGTGACCTTGGTGGCATATTGCCAAAATAAATGACTGGAAGCTGAAAACCAAGAAGTAAGTAAGTCATGATCTAAGACACAACCTGCACACACACTAAGAACAGAACAGAACATACCCATTAAAGGTATAAAGACAGACAAGGGTGATGTCATAGTCTATCATGATTACTTCATTATAGTTCTCTACATGATTACAATGAAAGAGATGCAAATACTTAGGAGTATTCCAAGAGCTAAAACATTCCTGCTTAAAGCATCTGTTTGCTATCTACAAGGCCTAATTCTTTCTGATGAATGTAACCAACAGAAAATAGCAATAAAACAGTATGGGAAACAAGCACTACATGCACCACTTTCAGTAGAACCACCACTGACATCTGTTGTTCGCACATGAAAAGTTATTGACAATTTTAATTTGGATTTAGAAAATAGCACTCAATTACTGCAGGGTAGTTGGTTCCTTAGGTTTGCTTTGTGGGGTTTGGGGTTTGTTTTCTTTTTAGAAAGACCTATATTATATCACCTCTAAACTCCTAAGCTGTTGTGCAATGGGGAATACAAAGATTTTTAGTGATGTCTGAAAAGATCACCAACTAATAATATTAATTTTTATCAACTGTCTTCACAGCTTAATTCTTACTGAAGAAATCCAATACAACAATAAAAATGCTAATTGAGAAAGTTTGGAAAACATGCTGCAGACAACACAACTACGTGCACAGGAAATTAATTCTGCAGATGATGTGGAAAAGACGGCTTATAAAGTCAACAAGATATTACTTAAGGCGAGAGAAACAATTAGACTATTAACACTGAAGATAAAGCAAACATTTTGCCATCAAATATAATGAAGCTAATTAAAAGTGAAATGAAAATTAAGATATGAATATGAAACCAAAAATCAAGCAAGATAGAAGGCCAGAGTTCAGACTCAAAACCCAAACCGATGTGTTCAAACACACAGCACCTTTAGAGAACCTGAATGGACTGCAGTTGATCGTCTGCGGGGGGGGCAGGGGAGGCGGTTTGCACAGTCTAAAACAAAAAGATCCATCCTCCTTCAGGCATGGACTGGTCTGCTTTTTTTAGGAATACAAGAGATTTTTTTTTTAAGAATACAAGAGATTTTATGGGTATCAGATACAAAACTAAAAGGCAAGAATACAATTACAATGTGTGAGTGCTGGAAAAACAGTCAGCTGTACAACAGGACAAGCTATGAGCATGTATTGCTGTAGAAAACATTTTTCTGATACCATAGAAGCATGACAGGTGACAGATCCAATTCCGCTTACACCACTAATCTAATTCACATAGCCTAATGAAACAACAGGGGCTTTATACTCACCAAGGCATTTTACACTATAACCAGACTTTCCTACTCAATGCCATCACCAGTTGGACTGCACACCAACACTTCAGGTCCCTTGGTTCAGCAGGGCTTTTGCAAGAGAACCAGGATATTGAATGGTCTCAAGACTGGTTGAGACCATTGTTAACCATGACTGGTTAACAATGCCAACATGTTCCAAGCTATTTCTTTATCATTTCTCCTCTTCCAAAACTCTGAAGATCCTCTGATTACCCCCTCATCCTACTGTTTCTGGACAATCCCACCCATAACTAGACTATAAGACGATGCTGTCCCTACCCTTTGCTGCTGGCTCCCCTATGTCAATATTGACTTCTTTGCAAGGTTTTCTTCACAGATATCCTTCAAGCAATTTCAGCCTAAAATCTCTGTACGAGCTATCTGAATTTTCAACACTTTGTTAAACCACCCCACATTTGTGAAAACCTCAAACTCACTATTCATTATCCTTTAAAATCTCTTCAAATTCACCTGGTGCCACAATACCTAAAACATGCATTGGCAGTTAAGCAGCTTGCATGCCAATATTTGCTACTCACGGTGCTTATGGCAGTCATCTCACCTTTATGTGGTGACTTCTTTCTCTCTTTTCTCAGTTTATATTACAAATATCTTAGCTGCTGTCTTAAACTAGTATGTGAATCATTTTGAGTACAAACCAGTCTACACATTAATTTCAACTAGCTTGAAGGCTTCATCTTTCAGGACATATTTCAATGCAAATAGAGGTTTAAATTTTGTTCTTAATAAGCCATCATTTTGTTTTTAATAAGCCATTCCTATACAGGTGAGTATTCATTGTGCTCAGAAAAATATAATGAGACAATGTGGAGTCAGGAAAATTTCCAGAAATGGGGAGAGAGAAATAATAATAATAACAACAACAACAACAACAACAAAGAACAGGACATCCTATACACAAAGTTCCCTAATTGCAGAACATGCAATGCAAGGAAATAACGATACCCTCTCCCATTATTTAGGAGCACCCCTTGCTAACTCAGCCTTTGAACAAGTTGGTGCACTGTCGGCATAACGTCTGCATACGTCAACCTGTAATGTCATATAAAATATAATTGCTTAATAATGAATTGCTGAACAGAGTGCTCAAGAGAAAAGGAACACGGATTTTCAGCATCCAGCTTTTGAATTCTGATTAGCCAGGCTACACACTTATTCTGTATGTTACAATGTTGAGGTCTGCGTAAAACTTTGGAAGTCAGAAGGCTTCAGAAGTGTGACAATGACCTTGCTGATCAGAATTCCATACAAATAGCCACAAGTCCATTACCACTGACAGGATGCTAACCAGTAGGTGCAGAATTCTGAGCCAGCTGGAAATGCCTACCCAATACAGAGCAGTGATACACAAAGACAAAATAAGAGGTCGTCAAAAGTGTATTACTGTATCAGCACACCACTCTGCACTAGGAGCACTGCCAGGAAGTAAAAGTCCTCTCTTTCTGCTCATTCTGGAGCTGTCTGCAGCACAGCATTGTAGGCACCATTTCCAAAGAAAGAATTTATTGCTAGTAACCAAACAAGTGTAAAGATAATAATGTTATAACACATAATGTTTTAAGCATATATCCCATGACACTTAATTGGAGTTATACATTCATTTAAACCCCGCAAACATAATAACCAATGAACAGCTTGAGTACCTCTAGCAAATACTCTGGGAGAAGCACTTGCAAAGAAACCCCTTTAAGGACCACATACGTTTTACTACAATGTAACAGGGGAATCTACACTCTTTTGCTTCTATAAGAATTAAAATACTGTGAAAGTTCAATTTCAATTTAGTCTTTTTGATTAACTCGCTGTGAATGTAAAAAAAAAAAAAAACAACCCCAATCACTTTGCAAGAAAATGAGGCTAAAACTGATCCAACTTAGACTAAACTCTAAAAGCAGATGCACGATTTATGGACAAAGCTCCAGGACCCTCTGGTGTTACACCTGCTGACCACATCTTTGTTGTGACACATGCACTTTTCTAAGCATTGCAAGGCACAAAACATATTTCAAGGGATCTCCTGATCTCCTTAAAGACAGACACTGAAAGAAGTCAGTTTCTCAAATCATAAGTCTGCTAGTTTCAAGCCATTAATGTGAAGTTTGCAAAATTCCACTCCACTCCAAAATTCCACCAGGGCCAAAATAAGAATGGATATGATTTTTCCACTGATTTCAATGTCATGAATGCTAGCAGTGGGAGCTGAAAGCCTCGCCTGTCATCCCTCCACTCCCAGCAGGAGACACTGTCTCCAAGAAAATGCTGTATAGATACCTGCAAAGTATGATTTTCAACCAAGTTAATTATATTTGACAAAAAACTGCATGGACACTCTTCTTTCAACTCCCACTAGGCTTACTTCAGTTTAGTTAAGTTCTTTTTCTTAGGAACACATTTAAGTTGAACTGAGTAAGCTGCTTTCACATCACAAAGCAGAGTCCATAAAGGGATTTGTAAAAGTTTACTTACACAGCACAGCTTGTGCTTTAAATAAACTTTCTCATGTGAACAATATTAAACTGCCACTTGTCTCCAAATTCCCCAAACAAATTTAAAAGCAAGGTACATTCTTTCCTCTCCAGCACAATCTCAGCCTCCACTGACTCAGTGATGCTACTTATAGACAATACCCTTTAACTTGTAGCATGCTCTTAAGGGATCCCTGGGTAAACTTACCCTTTTCTAACAAACTACAAGAGCACATGGCTGGAATTTTACAAACATTTCTAAAGCAGCCACCCACAGAGGAAATATCTGAAAGACAGAGATCGTGATGGCCCTGAAAAGCCAGCAGTACATCGCTTACCAAGAAAGAAGATGTGAGTACTCACAATAGGCATACCCTAACGTAACTAAGCAGGAAAGATCTGTTCACGTATAATCACTGTTGAAAACAGACATACATTTCAAGCTTCCAATAGGATTTGATAAAGTCATAGCTATAGAACAAAAAGCAGGTTAGACAAAGCATTGGAGGGGTTATCAACTTTCCAATAAATAGAGCTCCATGATCTGATTAAAGCCTGTGAAATACAGGAAGGTAAAATAACCACCATTTTCATTAAATGTGCTGAATTAGTTAAGCTACGTCTGCTCTTTTGGACGTATTAGCTAAGCAAGCGCTAGAGTGGCAATATCTAGTTTCCATCTGTCTGACTTTGTTTTCAAGAAAAATCAAATGCCATACATCACAGGGGACAGAACTAAAAGACATAAGCTAGAAAGGTGACATTAAGCAGGCTGTGTGCTCACTGGACCCCATTCACAATCTCAAAAGTAGCTGGATGCATTTGGTAAAAAGCGACTGACATTTATGTTTTCCTCAGTAGACCTAATTAGGTCTGACATACATCCATTCACACTCAAATAGGCACAGAAACCTCCAAGGCTGTTTTCCAATTATTTCCACCTAGACTGCCTGATTCTAAAAGGACTGGGAATCTCAACCTTCAAAAGATGCTACAGGTGCTGCTCACACATCTTCTCTCAGCACTCAAACCTCTAACAGGAAAAATACTTACTATTTAAAACTCGTGGCTTTCAATACAGGAAAATTGTTTTTCCTACTCTCAGCCTCTTGAATCCCACTTTTATCTGTGATTGACAGAATTTTACTGACACAAATGGTACAAGTACCGTTCTAGTATTGTAAAGTTTTAAATGCCCCAAAAGCCAGTCCTGTTCATAACGCTATTATTATATAATAACATTAACAGCCATCTGAAAAGAGTAAAAGGAGCTAAAGGATGGAAAAGTAAATTTTTACACATGGAAGACATTCAGATAATACAACTTCCCCAAAGAGGCTAAGAAAGATTAAAGTTAAGATAAAGGTCACTTGAAAAAGACACATTGCATATAGCAATGTATCACAAGGGAGGCGGGAGAATCCCTAACTTCAAAAGAGTCTCCTCTCTTTGCTTTTCTCATGAAAACAGCTTTTTAGCTGCCGGCTTCTTTGGCTGTCAGTCTTGTAAGCTATACATCAGCACAGGCTCTGGTTACCTCCACATTGAGTGGGACCCCAGGAAAGTGCTCCATTCAGCTTTGAGGGTTTCTCTGTACAAGGTGAGACTTCAGAGTGTTCCAGGCTTGAACAGCATTTTGTCATCTACCTCCTCTACCACGGACATCCTGCAAGGACTTCAAGATGCTAAAATAACACAGGAATAACACATGCTGAGTTCCGCCTTCTACTTAAACCTAAACTTTGGAAGTATAAAGCTGCACATAAATGCGTTCCTAATTTAGACTCTTCTGTGTCGTATTTAGAGATGCTTACTCTGCCTCTGAGAAGTACCACAGTCTCTCATACTGTTCTCTACCACCTTACTCTGCAACTCCAACATCATTTTAGTGTTTGGTGCCAATGCTAGCAAATTTCCACCCTTAAACTCATCCAGTTCATGTTTCCTGTCTCACAGGAGACTGGCTATTTACTTCTATTCTCTAAGGAAGCTCATAGCATGAATGACAAAATGTCAGGAATAATTAGGAAAACCAGTTTTATGCCTCTAAAGAACAAAATGTTGTCTTTGTCCTCTCAGGCAGGGTGTTGTCTTCCCTAAATAAAAAGAACGACTTTTGGCATCCATTAAGTAAATTCAAGCCAGCATATCATTTAGAAACAAGCTGTATTTATTCCTGCATCTTGCTCCAATTCTTTCCTCTGTTTTATGACATTACCTTCTGCACTCTCTACAGTCACAGTCTACTGTGAGTGGCAGCAGAATAACTACTAAAGTTAAACCCCTTATTCCCTTCCCTAGGGAAATCACCCACATTTTTTGCTGCTCCAGACTATTCAGCAATTTATGATATAGCAGTCCAGAAAATACTCTTCCGCAGCCTCCTCCTCTGCTACCTTACCATCGTGATGTATTTTATTTCCATGAAACAGTTATTAACTATCGAGCACTGGAATTGGACATGCGTATTCAGGACCATCAAAATAATACACGCACAGCTGCTTCTTGACGCAATATGTCAAGGAAAACATCTCAGCGCCATACCCTTTTCCTAAGTGCTACAGTCTTCTAGGTTAGTAGCTCAAAATTCATGTATAAAGCAACTAACACACACACACACACACACACACACACACACACACACACACAACCAAATCAAAAACTACCCACAGGTATATCGCAAGAATTCCATTTGTTTCCAAGCCTCAGCTTGTGTGTCAGTATGTGTTGTGGAACCACTGGTCTGCTGCATGCCACCCTTGAAGGGCTGACATGTTTTGACAATGCTGCCACCGATTCTGATTTGTAAAGCTGAAGAGAGAATGGATATTAACCTCAGCCATCTGCCAATGCAGCAGTTGCACACAGATTCCATACTTGATGTACCTCAAATCACCAGGTATCATGTTATTTGATGCATACTTTCTCACTGGAAATAATAATGACTGTGTAAATTACACTGGCAACAGGCTTTATCGCTATAGTGACATGTACAGCAATTAAACAAATTAATTCTGTCAGTATAATATAGGGTAAACAATAGAGAAACTCTTTGTAGATGCATTCTCTTGCTGATTTTTTACTCTCAGAAACACATATTCTGAGTTGGGGGAACAGGAGGAGAGAGATAGGAGTGATTTTCTGAAAAGAAGCTTCTCAAACGTCTAAATTCCCTTTTGGACATCAGGAAAAAGTAGATTCTAGAAACTCCTGTTAACAGTCTCTGGGAGACAATTATTAATACAAAAGATCACCTGTAAAAACTAACGGAGTAAGAGGGCTTGTAAGTGTCCAGATTTTTTTTCAAGGTAATCTCTTTGATGCCTCTAGAAACTCAAATGACAATTAGCAGCAGTATAGAAACTGATGAAATCAGATCACAGAGACAGATTCCACTGTCTGGCAAATTCACAGCAATTGCTACACACAGTTTTCACTCCCTATTTCGGAGTTTATGGACCTTCATTCCTCACACCCCTTTACCCACACTTGTGTATTTCCAATGTCATCTGTGATTTTGCTAAAAATCATGTATCATTACTAAAATGAATCATACTAAAAATCAGTATCATTACTGCAAAAGAAAGCATCAGTAATTTACAGAACACAAACTTCAAACCACAAGACTAAGGCCTGCTTGTCTGAACAGCCCAACTGAATCTAGCATAATTACCTAAGTCTGCAGAAATGGCCTGTCCTTCATTGCCTCTATAGATACAACATATATATATGTGCATATATATATATATATATGCACATCACAATCTCCTATGCTTTTGTACATCCTTGTTTCGTACAACTAGTCCTTTCCTCTGCCCCTAAGTACAATCAGGTCTCTAAGTAATTCCTCTTCATCTACCCCTGACAAACGAAAGGGTAAATGTAGTGACAGGGACTACATTATCTTTCCCAAAAATGTATTCCAGTGCTTTCTCCTGCTATCTATACTTTTTTCCCCCTAATATCTAACTTGAGCCTTCTTTGCTGCAGTTGAAATTCATTTCTCAACCAGCTGCAATACAACCAGTGCCTATTTCCAAGATCTGTTACATATGCTCTTGGGGAAGCTATGAATGGGACAATTCTTTTGTACAGACAGACTGTCAGCTGCAAAGGATCTTCCATTGAATGGAACAGCAGGCTTTCCTTCCTAAATGCTCCCCTTTTGATAGGCTCCTCCACTCGAGAAAAGTAACAAAATTCTTTTTACCTACTGATTCTATCACAAGATGTGTATTTTCCATACGTATTTCCCATTGGGAGAAGAGCGGAGAAGATTAAACAACAAAGGCTGAGACTACAAAATTTATAAACTCTCACAGAACATCACTAGCTCTTCCTCCGCATTCCTAAATTTAGATTTCCTCTCTGCTGTTCTAATTTACATTATTTGGGCTGTACAACTGCATTATTTCAGACTTCAGTCCCTTTGTTACTACTCTGATGCCTTACATTTATTCAGTTCCAACTCTGTTCTCAAAGGAAACCAGCTATTTATTTCAGCAAATGTATTCAGCAAATATAAATCTGGGTGAGAAACAGAATAGTTGGGTATAATGTCGTCTAAGTTCAGCATAACTATTCACTCTGCTGTCTAAATTTGAGCCTTTTCTTCCTTGTGGGATTCACAATTATAATATTTATTGATAAATAAGGATAGACTCCATGGAAATAATTTTAAAGCTTTTGATAGTGCACAGTAACCAGCACTAAATTCAGCACACTGTGCAGTATATTCTTACTGTACTAAGCTCTTCTTGCTGCCTAGGAGCCATAACCAAGCACTGCAGGGTTTGTTTGGTTTGTTTTGCTTTATTTTATTTTAAAAGCATACAACAAAACATAAGGAGGAAGTAGAGTCCTCTGAACTTCTGAACCACATTGCAAGAGGTCCGAAATCAGCTTCCCATTCTCAAAGCCCTCCTTTGCAACATGAGACCATCCACTTGACACTCCGTAATGCAGTACCCTGGATATATCAATTCCTTTCTTTTCCCACAAACTGTCCTATCTACTTAAATAGTAAGGAAAGGCAGTGTCTCATGTGATAGGCTAAATGTTTTAGATTTACAGATTCAGAGGCCAGAACAGATCACAGTGACAATCTAATTTAGCCTTTCGTATAAAGAATAGCCTGAAATCCATTCTTGTTTCAAGCTAAGTATGACTTGCAACTGCTTTACACTGATGAAGAATCCACCTTTCTCTTGGTACAGTGTTCAAATGGCTGGTTATTCTTGACATGTTAAAAACCCTGTACCTAATTCCAGTATGAATTTGTCTGGCTCCTGTGTCCCACCTCTGGGTCTTGTTATGCCTTTGTCTGCCTGATAAAACATAGCTACTGCAATACCAATGCAAATAATAAACTACACTATATGTTATCTAAACAGCATTCCTCCTTAACTGCACCCCTAGGACAGCTCTGACACTACCTTACTGGAGCTAGCTGACACTTAAAGCTTTTGGCAACAAGTATGCAATAAAACATCTGTTGTGACACCCCTTCTAAGCACCCTCTCTCCCACACCATATGGCCATCTCCACTGAGTGGTACTGCAAGGCCACAACCCAGCTCTCATCACTCCCCATCCTCCCTGGGGAAGGCAGACACTGACTGATAATTGCACACAAACTTCACACTCCATCAGCAGCAAAAACAGCCTGCTGCAGTGAAAGGAGATGCGCAGAACACATCCGTGTTACAACACACTATACCCATGTCATCACTGCCAGAAAACCCTCCCTGTGGAAGTGCAGCATACTCTCAAATAGGATCTATTTCCAGGACTGCTGTTGCTGCTCCTCCTCAATGCTTTGCTTGTCACAGTCAAATCAGCTGTTAAGTATAAAAGCAAATAAATACAAGATTTCATTGACATACTACTGCCCTTCTGCTATGGAAGCAAAAGAGTACTTGTCTCTCATATATGCCTCCATAGCTTATGTAATCACGAATTATATTTGTGGGAAGAAAAAGAAGGGAAAAAAAAGACATAGGCAACATTCTGCCTCTCCCGACAGCCTCTGCTGTGCCTCCAAACAGGTCCGCAGACAGCCTTAAGGACACCCTCAGAGAAGTCAAAGCTTTTCTAGATGAAATCTTGTGGCCCCAGTACTTCGTAGCATCAATGTATTTTCCTTCTACTGCAACACTAACTTCTTCATGTCAGACATGCAGACAGCTTTTACCCCTAAAGCCACTCAACAATTTGGTCAAAACTGTACGTATAAATATCATGGAATGCCACACCCTTATTGCTGTGTTGTCCAGGAACAATGTTGATTGGATAATTACGAGGAAAGCATAGTTGGGAAAAGAGGAGCTAAAGAAAAAAACAAAAAAGAACTAAACTAAAGCAGAACCCACACCAGCAGTCACAGCTACAAAATAAATTAATTGTGAGGGGACAGGTTCTGCTCCTACTGAATTCACTGGCTGGCTTCCCATTTATTTCAATTGCCCTGATAAACACTTGCATCCCTCCAGCTTCTGTCCTGCCCGAAAGAAAGGCTGGCAGACAATCCATCAACATGAGCTACAAAGAATCAGCACCAGTGCTGACAAAATTCGACTGCCATTCAAAATAAAATTCAAAGCTAGGAAATGACATGAAAAGCCTTCCAGCAGCTTCAACTGCAATTGGATGTACAGCAAGGGCTTTAATTTAAAAGCAATCCAAGAGCTACAGTGTGTACTCTGTGTGTAAAATTTAACTGAATGTTCCTGTAGCACTTTCAAATTCCCAATTCTTTTTAATTATGCAAAGGCAGTACTACACAAACACTGTTAATCATATTCCTCGTGGCTAAGGTCAGAGTTGGATGGAAAGTAGAACCTGTTTCCATAAATTACTTATATGTAACCTAGCACAGCTATAAATTACAGACAGATGCAAGCCAAAAAAGCTTACAAACCAGTTATCTTTTGCTGTGATCAGGTATAGTCACTTGGGTGGAAAAGACAACTGGCAATCCTTTTCAATCCTGAAATTATTTGGCAAAAGATAAGATCAGTTAATCTTGCTGGACACACTGCAAATTTCCCTCTCTCTGAAGGGATGGGAAATGTTCTTTAACACACCAAAAACAGGTGGATACATCAGTGGTCCCTCCTATTGATTTACTATATTTTGCACTGGTAAGCTCTGCTACTGGTTTGTTGCACTGGTTGGTTAGTTGTGGGTTGGTTTTTGGTTTGGGGTGTGTTCCCCTTCTCTCCTTTTATCCATATTTTTCAAAACCAGCACACTGAGACCAGCATAGACTATTGTCATTATGTCACAGAGAAATCAATCTTTTAAATTCTGGCTAGTAATTTCCCTGGACAAAGCACTCTTCTTTAAGGTCCTAATCCCTTAGGTTACATCCAAACCTAAAACTCACAAGAAGCAAAAGCTGCCGAGAACTGACTTATGAAGGGAAATCTGCAAGCCCTTTTACTTGTTTCCAGGTGGTTTGTTTGCTTGGGTTATTTTTAGTTTTGTTTTGGTTGGTTTTTTTTTTCCTTTTTGAGACTTTGATTTTAGATTTTACTCTTGATACTGCTATTTTCCACATAGATTGAGCTTTGATTAATGTCTCAGAATGTTCAAATCACAAGCAAATCGCGGGACTTGTTACTTTGGATTTTGAAAAATCTTAAACCTCTTCATATTACATTTTCTCCTGTGTAAGTGAAGTGCCTGGTTTCTTTGCTTCTTATTCAATTTCTTCATAAATCAGAGTTGGATGAGCCCTACAAAGTGGAAAAAAGCAACTCTCTTCAGTTTTCCACTTCCAGAAAGTTAAGACTAGCTTTCATATATTTGTATACACAGAGATTTGAGATATAACATCATGTTAAAGCTGTTGTGAAACTGCGAAAATATCTTAAGAGCTGACCACAGACATAAATGAAATGAAGTAAGGAAAACAAAACTAACACCTGAAAGTCCACTATTTTCCTTCACTTCTTACACTTTCTAAGATTAATATTTTGCTCTTTAACAAGTATAAACAGTTTCCAACTGTCCTGCACACATTTAATCGGATACAAGCAACATGAACATTTTGATATCTGGAATAAACATATCTCCCACTTCCTTATCTGATGTTAAATCACAGGAGGAAAATACAAACAAAGAAAAGAGGCAAACAGAGGCTACAGGGGGTCAGGTAACGTACCTCCTAGCTTCAAGGCTTACCCTGCTACACCTAAGTGACTCCTCATACAACTCTGCGTACACAGTGTAAGCAAGCTGCTTTTAAAAGCCTCAACTGAGAGAAAATAACAAGACGTTCCAATAGGAATTTAAAGAGCACTGTACTATCTGTGGAAGTTTTTGTATCAGAAGCTCCAGTGACATCATTATTGCTTTTATACTCTGGAGGGGGGGGCGGAGGGGGTCATGTGATTGTTTGGTTTTTTTCTTCAGGTTTGGGGGTGTTTGTTGAGTTCCTAAGATCACTTCAGTCCCCTCCACCATTACAGTCCCATCCAGAGAGTCAGTTATGTCTTACTAGTGACTGCAAGATAAGCAACTATTGGCACACTGACACTACACAGTACAAAAATCCACCATTCACACAAACAGCAACTGGCTTCGATGTCAACTTATTTCAAAAGGGGGCTCTGTGTGTGCATACAAAAATAAGTAAATGTATTTTCATTTCCTATTAGCTCAAATTGCTGCACCATTTCAAATAACACATCTCCATAAAGTAGTAAAAAACACCTCACAACATGAAGAACTCCAAAAGCTTTCAGTGTGTAAACGCAAAGATCTAACAGAAATGGGTGAGGTTAATAATGATTATGTCTGCTAACTGCCACCTGTAATACTTGATTCATAAGTGCACCTGTAAGTAATCTATACAATAATGCTCACAGAATGATTGTTGACCTAGCACAGAGATTAGCAAGCAGCAGGGTCCAAGACAATATTTACAGCTACTTCAAAAACAAGCTAAGGCATCCTAGGTAACTCAACTAAATGACTGGTGTTACTACTTATTTGAAATGAAGAGCAGGAGCAGGTCAGCCACATTCATGTATAAAAAAAGGCATTTTAAATGCATTTCAATTTCAAAGATAAAAACAGCATAATAGCCACATGGAAGTGCTTGCTAACTTCACTGAGGAACTCCTGAAGTAGTCTTAAGAACTGACACCCCTGCTAACATCCTTCAACTTTGGTGAACTCAGTCACAGCTTTTGAGCTATTTAATTCACCAAAAACTTGACTGGTTTGCTGACACAACAGCAACAGCACAAAGCCTGTAAAATTACAGAGGTATCCAATAGTCTGGGACTGCACCCATTTCCATACGCCTTTAAAGTTTAACAGCTACAAAGGCCACGAGGTTCATTTCCTAACCCAATGACTGTCCTGATTTTACCACAGAATTTTGGGTATTAGACAACAAGAGAATGCATCACAGAAACCACGCAGAGCCCTAGTGAAGGGAGATTTAGGTGGCTTTTGGCATTTCTACCAGGCTGGAGGTCATTCAGTGAGTGGCAAACGTCACCATTTTACAAATAATTTTCAATCCTTAGTGTTAGAAGCAAGAGAACATTAAGGAAGAACTTCAAGCCCCGGGCATTTAAAAAGGAATATGGCGATATAATCTTTTCTGAGATAACCTGCTTACAGTCAGTAACACTGCCAGCAAAAGACATATAGTAAAGCAAGAGACAATCAAGCTTGCAGAATGATGGAAGATCATTCACAACATATTGTTGCTTCCTCTTGTTCTCTTCGCTTTAAATTCAATGCAGAATCCCTTGCACAAAGGAACAGCTATATATTTCCACATAATTCTGAAGTCCTTTGTCCTATTTGTTGTGGCATTGTCTCACATGACATATAGATGACCTTGCTTCAGTGAGATGAAGCTACACACCCTCTTCTCAGCAGACTGAGTTTTAATCACTAGCTCTTGATGCAGCACAGTTCAGGAGTGCATTTGGTCACAGGATTCATGCAGAGAGGCATAGTGACTGGCAGAACCAACTCTCACTGGTAGCACAGGCTCCCTGTCAGTCACAGGAAGCTCAGCTCCAACAAACCCTCTGCAAGGCAAAGAAGAGAGCAGAAGAACCAGACTGGCTGGTTCTTTGTAGTCCCTCCACCTCAACAAGACAAGACACAACACTCATATTGAGAGCTGTAGGATTATAAACTGAGGAAGCCATTCTCCTTCTGCATCACTCCACTTGATAAAACCAATCATGAGCTGCACTTTAAGGACTGTGCAAGGCAAAGAATTATTAAACACATCTGGAGATGAGTGAGAATCCAGGCCATGTTATGGCACACAATGTAAAATATTGCTGTGAGAAAACACAGCTTAGTAAACCAGCACTCTGCCCTTCTGAAAGTCTAAAGTGGTATTCCAGGGCAACTTTATTAGAGGATGCTACAGAGCTTACACTGTTAATCAGACACAAGCATCACAAGCATAGCACACTCAGCTCCTAAAGTTCAGGGTATTAAAATAATAAATTAGAAACACTTGTGTTTCTGAACAAATGCCTGCAGCACAGTCTGAGACAATCAGCAGGAGGCAACGATAGTGCAAGAAAAGGGTATAAACAGCAGGAGGTTAATGTCTAGCCTATAGCAGGATACTCCAGAAGAAACAAAACTACTCTTGTCATGATTCACAGGCCCATAGTGTGACATCATTACCAGCCTTCTACAGCAGCTGTGTCAGAGCTTTGCCCTGAAGCTTCTGCCTGATCCTTTCACAGCAGCATACAGACTTCACGGTGAGCCCCTGTGATACTTTTTAAGTTTCATTTCATGAGAAAATAAAGATATTGGTTTCAGTATGCAATACTCATATTTAGAGCTTAACCCAACTTCTACCTTGTTACCCATTCTAAACTACATTAGGCAAATCAACACAGTTCTGAAGCCCACAGCACAGTGTTCTGACTGTAGCACAGTGATTTTCAACTATGCTCCAGCTGTTTGACTGAGTACCATTCAACATCCCTGAGCACATTAGTTAGCACAGCAGTTCTCAAATATCTACTGCTTGGACTTCAATCAGGTGCAATACAGGGAAATGTGCAATCTAAATAAGAACTCACCCTCACAACACTGACTAAAATTACCAAAATGCACGTGGACCTGAAATTACAATTCAGGTACCTAATGTCAGGTTCCAAACCTATGTTTTATTCTTTTCCATATAAGTATCAGCACCACTTCTGAACACCTTCAAAAAGAAATATAAAATAACTAATAACCTCCAAACACAGCTGACAAATCTTTCCCATTCTCCTCACTATAAGGTGCCGCTGTGTTTGCATGTATGGTGGGGATGCTTTAGAAAGCATCCAGAAACATAATATACATTGCTAATACACATTTATGCTATTGAAGGCAAGGAGACAAGGCCCATAATACTCCAATGTCTTCACAAGGGTTTCTTTAGAAACCTCACATCAAGCCTCTACGGAGCATCATGTTCTATACAAATTAGCTTTGTATTATTTGGACACTTACATTCATAACCCACTGAAGCAAATGAAGGAACTGCTGATAATTCCTCATGAAGAATTTGGGAGCCTCATTTCACCCACTCAACTCTGAAGACCGTATTTCTGAGCTCCCCAAGTAGGAGACCAGATTTTAAACTATGAAATTGCCAAATAAATCTGCTCAGCCTTGCAGACTTTGAGCACGCCAAACCAATTGGAAATGCTGGTAATGAATGTCTGTAATGACAACAAGGATCCTGATCCAGTAGCATTTGGCATTTCATAGCCACAATATCCTGTGTAACCAAGTCAACTCATATACTTGTAGCAGCCATCTTTTCAGATGAAGCAGGCTTCCTGACACTCAGCTGAAACCTCTGATCTGAGAAGGCTGTGAGTCATTTGGAAACTGCAAAAACACCCAAATCTTCACCTCCAACCAGACATAACCAAAGGGGGGGACCAAACAGACAGCTGGTGGAAACTGGGGATGTGCAGTAACCCTAACATCATACAAAGCCTATCAAAAGCAAATGGCTTAGAATATAAATAGTGATGCCTGCCCTTACCCAGGGATAAACTCTTAAGGTACATTTTTTGTCTCACCTTACTGTATACTTAATAAGTAATTAATCCTCATTTCAAACAAGAGCAAATCACGCTGCAATAAGTCAAACCTCACCTATGATTATCTCACCTCCCTGCTCATCCCTTCTTTCTACCCAAAGCAATGATACACCTCAAAATGCACACAGAGAGTCAAATATACATTCCTGGCAGGGATAATGTGACTACTCCTTTACCTATTATTAGCTCTGAACACATCCTGAAAAGAATTTTAAAAATTAGAGCAAAATGCAATTAAATATAAATGTATATACAGAAAGAGTTTAAACATGTTCTTAGACTGCTGGCTGTAAAAAGATATTGAACTGTTAAAAGCATACATTCTGTTATAATTCTTCTCTTCCTCCAGATCTTGCTAGTGAATAAATAACAACAGAGATCCCACCACGGCAGCTTAAGTTGCAGTGACAGAACAGAGCAGAAGAAAGCAGTGCAAGTTAGAATTCAGCTACTATGCCAAAATGGGTTTTTACACAGCTTTAAAGTCACATTATAGAAAGATACAAATATTTACTGTTTATAATGGTATAACTGAATAGCAAATCAGGCCATATTAAATTAGATACTGCAACGACACAGGGAATAAGAGGTACCTATTCCAAACAGTGTACAAGCTACTAAACTCATAGAATGGTTTGGGGTGGAAGGGACCTTAAAGCTCACCCAGTTCCAGCCCCCTGCCATGGGCACCTTCCACTAGAGCAGGTTGCTCCAATCCCTGTACAACCTGGCCTTTAACACTGCCAGGGATGGGGCAGCCACAGCTTCCTCTGTGCCAGGGCCTCATTACAGATTAACAATTTTTTTCCTAATACCTAATCTCAATCTCCCCTCTGTCAGTTTAAAGCCATTCCTTCCCCCTTGCCACGTCAGTATATGCCCTTGTAAAAAGATCCCTCTCCAGGTTTCTTGTAGCCCCTTTAGGCACTGGAGCTGCTTTAAGGTCTCCCCTTAAGGAGCCTTCTCTTATCCAGGCTGACCCAGGCCACCTCTCTCAGCTTGTGTCCAAAGCAGAGCTGCATCTTCACAGCCTCCTCTGGACTTGCTCCAGCAGCTCCATGTCCCTCTTGTGTTGTTGCCCCAAAGCTGCAGTATGGGTCTCATGAGAACAGAGGCGGAAAATCCCCTCCCTCGACCTGCTGCTCATGCTCTTTTTGATGCAGCCCAGCACACTGGTAGGGGGTGGGGGTTCTGGGCTCAAGCACACACGATGGCTCACGTTGAGCTTTTCCTTAACCAACACCCCCAAGTCTTCCTCCCCAAGGCTGCTCTCATTCAGTCAAGTCTCAGCCCAGCCTGTAGTTGTGCTTTAGACTGCCTCGACCCAGGTGCAGGACCTTGCAACAGATGAGTCCGGGCTTACTACAAGTACTCTATTTTCAGAGAAGAGAAGACTAACGCTATATATTAGTAACACTTGCCTCTCAGGTCTCCAAAATAACACACAAAAACAGACCGCTCAACAACAGCTTGGGAAAAACCCAAAACAAGCTCTAACGCTTAACCTTGCAGAACTGAGGAGGCAAACGGGGAGGAGTGTTCGGTCGGGAGCCTCTGCGGGCAGGGCAGAACCTTGGACGCCAAAGGCACACCAAGCACCGAGTGCTCCTTGCCAAGGGATACGCTTCACTGACAGCCCAAGAAACCTATGGCGAGCTCCCTAAAACTGCCGATTAAACCCAATGGGGGTGAAATTTCAAAGACCAGTTTGAAGCAAGAAGGGGTTAAATGATCACAAATCGCTATATGAAACACAAACCGGCTCAGCCGCGGCAGACTCGGGCCCGGCCCTGAGGGCGGCCCCTTACGGAGAGCGAGCGGTTTCGCAGGCACAACGTTACACCGCTCACACCGGAGCGTTCCAAACCCAACACGCACAGGCGACAGGGGAGGGCGTCCGCTCCTCTCGGCGGCGACACCGAGTGCCCCAGCGCAGCGCTGGAGCCTCCCCGCCTCACTCCGCCCTCCCCTTCCTTCCCCCCGTGCCGTCCCGGCGGGCGGTGTGAGGTACCGTACCGGCGGGCAGCAGGCAGTCCAGCGGCGCGAGAGCGCGCTCCATGTCCGCCCAGCTCGCGGCGGGGGAGAGCCCTGAGCCAGAGCGGCGGGAACGGGGAAGAAGAGGGACGGACGGACACACACACACACACACACACACACACAGACAGGCGGGCGGGGATTAGCAGTGATCCCGACCCCTCTTCCCTCAGGAACTGCTCCTCCCGCCGGGCACCTGCAGCCACACGCCCTGGGCGGTGCGTCTGACCCGGCGGCAAGAGAGGGTGCGGAGGGGAAAAGACAAGACGAGAGAATCGCTCGCCGTCGCGATCCGTTGCTCGGCGATGGATTCAGCGGCGGGAAGGCGGGGCAGGGGGAGCGGCGGATGGCGGCTGCCGCTGGGGCCTGTGCTGAGGGGAGCGGGCGGGTCAGGGGCACCGCGGCAGGGAGAGGGGAAGCTTTGCCCTGCCGACCGCGGTGCGGTTCCCGCTGCCCCTCGGGGACGCTCCCGGCACCGGAACAATGCCTGCTCGCTACGGCGGAGTTTAGGGGGGCATGACGAGCAGGTACAACGCGAGCAGAACGGCGGTGTGCTCGCTTTCTTAGAGCGCGGAGGGGTTACTTAGGGAGGAGTGATGGGCACCCTCAATAAAAATACCTGCAAGGCACTGTCGGGACTGGAAGTGTTCTGCTTTGAGATCCGGTGACGAACAATACAAAAGTGGCTGATCGCTCTCGGTCCATTGAAACCGAAACCAAAACAAGCGTACCCAGCGCGGTTCCCCGCGCCGCCACAGCGGGCTGGTCCTCGGCCCGCCTGCGGCCCCACAGCAGAGGGCAGCAGAGGCCGCGGCTCCGGTCCCGCCGAGGCGCGGCGCCGAGTGGGTGCTTCACAGAGGCACCCTGGGGTGGGACAAGACGGGAGGGTGAGGTCTCGGTTTAGAGGTGTTTGGAAGATAACGTTGTGGTAGGAGAGCACCTGCGGGTGCATGAGAATGAGCCAGCTTGTGTCCAGGCTGCCAAGAAGCCAACAGCACCCTGGTCTGTGTCAGCAGTAGTGTGGCCTGCAGGGCCAGGGCAGGGATTTGTGCCCCCTGTACTGGGCACTGGTGAGGCTGCACCTCCATTCCTGTGTTCAGTTCTGGGCCACTCACTACAAGAGAGATATTGAGGTGCTGGAGTGGGTCCAGAGAGGGCAATGGAGCTGGTGCAGGGCCTGGAGCACAAGTGTGATGGGGAATGGCTGAGGGACCTGGGGGGTTCAGTGTGGAGAAGAGAAGGCTCAGGGAGGACCTTATCGCTCCCTACAACTGCCTGACAGGAGGATGGAGCCAGGAAGGGGCTGCTCTGCTTCCAAGGAATAAGTGACAGGACAAAAGGAAGCAGCCTCAAGCTGCAGCAGGGGAGTTTACGCTAGGATATTAGGAGAAATGTCTTTTCCAAAGGGTGCTCAGGCATTGGAACAAGCTGCTCAGGGCAGTGGTGGAATCACTGTCCCTAGGAGTGTTCAAAACAGATGTAGATGAAGCTTTTAGTGGTCTGGTTCAGTGTTGGACTTGGCAGTGCTGGGGGACCAGTTGAACTCAATCTTCAAGACCCTTTCCAACCCATCTGACTCTAGTTCTGTGATAGTCAATTAATATTTCCAGTCAAATAGGAGGGAAGAGGGACCAACATGTCAGCCTGCTATTCAGTCTACACTCAGGGATGCACAGTCAGGTCAACAGAATTTAAGTGACTCCAGGGTTGGGGTGGGGATGGGCCGTGTTTGTCTAAAGTCTATAGTGACTGTATGTGCGTCTTAGGTCTGATTGGTGCAAGCACTAGGCCTTTGCTTTGGCCCTCTTGGGTAAGGTCTCCTGCTACATATAAGAGATTATACTCTAAAAGCAGCTTTGGTCTACAAAGACTGACAAATTCAGAAGCATTGGAACTGTTCATGTCTTGACAATGACAGAAATTCGAGGAAAATATATTAAGGACATCAAGAGGTAACTGTCATTTACACTACAGAAAGTGTTTTGTTTCACTTTTGTGTCATTTCAAAGTTTTCTTCCCTCTCCACTGTGAACTTGAATTTCAAACACCATTGGGGACTTTGATATCATCCCAGCATCATTCTTTAAGCAGGTTAACCAGCATCAAGAAGCAGCAGCTTGCCCGCCCTCCCAAGAAGAGGCCATAAGGAGACTGCCATGCAGTTGGTCTGTGCTCTCCTCCTCTTGGCTGGCTCCCCTTCCATACCGTCTTTTTTTTTTTTTTTTTTCAGTTTTGCTAGGCACTTTCCAAGTATGAGGTAAAACTATTGAACCTTCTCCAGGATAGCTCATTTTAATTCAGTATCTGTCAGTGTCTCTAATTTCCTGGGTTTATTTGTTCTTGGGGGGTAGCATCTGGTATAAGTAGTTGCTGATAAGCAGGAGTGGCTTCTTAGGCATGAGAACAGCCATACCCACTCAGAGGGAAGATCCATCCAAGTCAGGGCCCTATTAATGGATAGTGCTCACTTACAAGCCTTCCCCCTCTTCTCCTTTGCTCCTTTAAACACACTGTTTTGTCTGTAAATGCAGTAATTTCCATACCTCCCCTCTCTTCATATCTGACAAGAGATGCTTTTTCCATCTCTGCCAGGCCTGGAGTTCCAGACAGTCCTATACCAGCCACCGCTGCAAGACAGTAATTGCACCTTTCTCTGCTAATCATGGCAATGCATGATTCATCACAACAATAGCATTACAGACAGAAAGCAGTCTAGAGAGAGCAGGCTGGCACTGGTATCCTTTAAATCCTTTCAAGATGCTCAAGGGTCTGCACAGTACAGCAAACTGCCAGCCCACTCCACAACTAGGCAAAGGGCAAACAAGTCAGATGTGCTTTCTCTCCCTTATCTCCAGCTTTCTTTCACTGCCCTCTCAGGTACAAACCTCCCATCCACAGTATAAAGCCCTTTTTAAGAGTCATCTCCACAGGCATACCTTATGTTGATGCTGAAATGCACTGATCTGTAAGGCAGGGCCTGAAACTATTTAATACTGTTTAGCAGAGCCTAACAAAGATATCTAGTGGAAGAAGTTTCAGAAAGGCAAAATGAGTAACTAACTACCCAGCCTGGCATGCTCTCCTATGGATAGTCCCTTAAGGACAGTGAGCAGTAAGGAGACCTATGTACTTCTTTGAAGAAGTACTTCCACTTGCTTTTTGCACTTTACTTCTGTGATAGGACATCGGCTGAATTTCCCTGTGAAGAGCTACCCTCTAATAAACTAGCAACAGCTTTTTTCCTGTCACACAGAGGAAATTCCTCACTAAATATTAGGCCTGTTTTTCCAGGTAGCATATAAGATTCAGAAATATTTCTTTCCTCTAGCTGGACCTCAAACCAAACCAAACTCCTGTTCTTTTCCTCTGCATGTATATGTCTACATCACTTTGCAAGGTGTGCAGAAGAACATACAAAGAGGCTATTCAAGAAAGACATCTCAGGAGCACTGATCTTGCACTTTGATTACTGCTGTCTCCTCTGATTAGCTAAAAGGAGGGCAGGTGACCTCAACCCTAAGTGAGAAAATAAACAGGCAAGCAGATGTAGCTCCTGAGTGACAGATGAGGCTGTCTGACAGAGCAGGCTCCTGAATGATTTGCAGGAAAGGTTGAGGGAGTGTTCAGACTTTTTAAACCTCCTCTGGTAACCAGCCAGCCAGTCATGCCTCTCACCTGATAATATTCACCATTAATTTTGCACAGACTTGATGACTGGTCTGTGTATGCAGAAACTGCCATCTACATATCATTTTATATATATTTATATATGTAAAAATTATTCTTATCAGATTCCAGATAGCTTCCTATTCTTTAGGAAAACTATTCAAAGAAGCAGTCATTCATATAGAAGCAGCTTCTCTAGAGCATAGTTATGACTTGACTAGCACTGCACTTCAGCATGACTAAAACTGATCAGATGGGAAGAGTTGAAGGGTTATTAGCAGGGCAGCAGCTTTTATTTACTCAGAACATCTTCTAAGACTTGGCAAGGGAAGAAGACAGAAGTCAACATGAATTGCAAGGGGATTTAAATGGGATTTATGCAACAGGGCTAAAGCCTGCAGGGTCTGCTGTGTTTCCTTAGGATGATCAATAGTCAGGTATACAGCTGATACAGGTATATAGCTGAGGCTAACTTATCATAGCATTAGTTGCTTTTAGAACTTTTTTCCTTCTTTCAAGTCACCCAATCTGGTTGGGACTGCAAAGTGTAGAGGTATTTAAGGACACTGTCCAACAAAATGATAGGACCTGTCTCTAGCATTCACAGCATAATGTCCCTTCCCTAGACCAAAGGCAAATTGGTCTGGTAATGCCAGACATCATCAACTAATGGTTTATTTTTTTGTCCGTTCCCTTTCACCATCCTTCACCCAGAACAGGAGTCCTATCTGTGCTCAACTGAAAAGCACTTTCGGTACTGCTCAAAAACTATGGCAGATTTCAGTAACTGGCAACGTGTATCTGAAGCTTTTTGACTGGAAAGTAGGTAAACTCAAAGTTACTCAAGTACCTTCAGAGGTCCCCCTTGGTGACTTCTGAAACAAGCTGCTTATAAAGTATGGGTATTTGTTCCTTCTGCTATTCCACTTTTATTGCTAAACTAGAACAGTCTGTACAAGACTGGCAGTCAGATTTCATGCAGTGTATATATGTGAAGAATATTTTCTCCTTCTCTCCACAGTCTAACTATATTAAAATAAACCCAGTGTTAAAAGTAACAGACTGGGATGGTTCATTCTGGTACCTATTCCAGCATTTACGCAGAATAATAAGGTTAGGAATGTTTAGCTAGCTCAGCTATCTGTCTGAATATCCCTAAGTACTTTATAACTGAAAAAAATGCAGGCATCAGTGGATAAATGGGATGCTTTATTATAGACATTATATTTGCAATTCCCTTTTGCCAACAATTCAAGTCCCCATAACCTTCTTAAAACTCAACCACCAATTTGAAAGGTACAATCATTCAAGGGAAGAAAAAAAGACAAACAAAAAAAACCCCTACACACAGTCACCACTATACGCAAGCAGACAGAATCTAACACACACACTCTTTGAGTCCAAGTCCTGGAACAGTTAATAGAGCCAACTTCCCATTTGTTTCAACAAGTCCTGAAGAGATGATAATACATTAAAAGAAAAAAAAAAGAAGAAAAAAAAAAAAGTAGTGTTAAGTGCAATCTGTTTCTGTAGTGGTGTAGAGCAGACTGGAGATAAACCTTATGGATTGTATCAAAACACAGTAAAACAGAAGAAAATGATGGAAGAATAATCCTGTGGCTCACTAGGCAAGACACTGCATTCAGAAGAGCAGAGTTTTAATCCATGCTCTACTACTGACATGGGTAGACAGAATCAAACCACGTGGATCTATATCCTCAAGTATGGATCAACTTAGGAACTAACCTTTGAGAGATCTGGTTTGTAGCATTCTATGACTTAGTTTCCTCATCTGCATAACCACATCAATGAGGTATATCCATACTTTTAAATCAACCTGAGATGAACAGCCAAATGCAAATAAATCTGTATTACTAATGATTAGACAGATGGCATTTGTTTATCAAGCTATTCTATACAAATTGAGAAGAAGATTTATTATGCTAATGAACAATATTCTGTCATGAAGATGAATGCACAATAAACTCTGGAAAGAGGATTGTGTATTGAAGTGATAACTTTTAGAAATAAAGAATTTTCATCTAATCAGCTGCTATCAAGTCACTATGGACAAACTTAAACAGAGATAGTGCAGTCTAATAGTTATGACTGTATTCTTGAGTTTGTGGAGTCAGGAGACTATGCAGATGGCCGAGATGCTAGGCAAGCTGTTTGACCAACCTGGTTAGGAGTCTCTAAGAGGCCTTCACTGTGGCGTCCTGGCAGCACAAGAAGAGTTAAGAAGTAGGAACAATCCAATGAGATGCTGCATTCTGTTCTGCCTAGAAGGATTGTCTTATTTTGTCTGGAACTCTCATTGTCTTCTCAGTGTAGGCCAGCCAATATGGAGAATCACTCCACATTTTCCTCTCAGGACCGTCTTCAGCACAGTCTAATACAAGTGCATTCCACAACACCAAAAAAATACATGGATTTTTAGTTCTTGATGTCTCTATCCTGAGCCTTGCTAACTGCGCTATTCCTCAAGCATAGCCCTCTCAGTAGGTGGCACGAGGAAGCAGCATTTGAGAAGTGAGTATCATGCATTTGAACTGGATGTGAGAGCAGATGGGATGGCATGGGCTGCTGAGGTGGGAGGAATGCTTTCCTGCATCTCTCACCATGTCCATATGCCACTGTATTCTGAGTGAGAGAAAGTTGCAGCAGCTTTACATGGTGGTCTGTCAGGTTCTCACCCCTGTCCCTGGTCTTGTAAAAATGGAGAGGGCAACCTTTACCTGCAGTCATTTGAGCAAGCAGAGGATCAACATGAACCTATGGTAGTGAAGATCAAAAGGTGAATGGTGTCTTAGGGTACAAACAGCTCTAGGTCCTGCCCACAAACCCCTGATGTCTTGGCTGGGCTAAGTTTGGCCAAGGCCCACACAGCATTCACTGTGGTGATGACTGCAAGGGTGAGGAAAAGTGGGACTATTGATAGCTGACAATTACAGCTGTAATGACCTCTGCAAGTCACTGCTCTAACTCATCAAAGTAAGAACAGAAATGTTGAAGCTTGCAAGGGCCTAAATCTGCCAGGGATAGTGTCACTGTGATGGGAGCCACTTTAAGGAATCTCTGGGATTGAAACGATGGAGGTGCTTACCTGCTTCAGTGTCTTAGTTAGATTCCATTGAAGTGGCAGCAGCACTGCCTGATGAGCCTTCTAAAAAGCAGCAATAGAGAAAAGATAATGGCTGCTATTTTGTCCCATTAGTATGAACAAAGCTGCCTGAGCCTGCCCTCAACTCAAATACTAAATCTGTTATTGCTTGCTAATTCTGTCTTTGGGTCCCAGGTGAAGAGAAAAGAATGTCCTGCTGGGACAGAGGGCAGCCCTCATATATCTGCTGGAATTGCTACGAGGAAAACAAGCTTCTCTCTCATGCACAACCTTTCCAACTAGTACATGCAAAGACACTCAGATAGCTGGAGATGCCTACCAGTAATGCTTCTTTAACTGAAAGAAAAATTCCGGAGAGACCCTATGCAATGACAAAACACCTACAGTGTAAGAGCATCATGCAGGGTACAGTACATCATCTCTTCACGTACATTAGATGCTACTACTTCTGGACATACATACAAATATGCTCATAGATAAATGCCTTGCGTCTTCTTTTAGTTTAGTTGCTTAAGTTAGCTGCAGGCTGACATATGATAGAGTTTAAGTTTAAATCTTCAGAGTAAAACACTTTGAAAGCAAACCTATTAAGGTTAATAGAATGAACTTACAATGCCGGTGGTTAAGAAGGAGGAGGGAGTGAGACACTCGGTAAATTGTTCACCAAATAGCCTGTCACCTCTCGGTCTGCAGCTGCAGGCCTGCCAATGGATCATTCTATTATCCTTAATGAGCTTAATTTTAAAGTGGTATGCACATCAAATGTAAAATATAGACATAAGTTTTGTTATCTGTGATCCTGCATCTACCTTAAATATGTTAATAAAGACTATATGCAGTTTAGGAAAGTGCAGGGGTGTTATACATAGCGTTTGCTTAAAAAGTCTGAAATTTAAACCGAAAAGGGATTCTGTTCATTAAGCTCTCTATGCACAAGACCCAGTACACAACGCACAATTTTACACAGAAATTTCTAGAAAATGCATTTACAGTTGAACAAACTTACCAAGTTAGGGTTTGAGTTGTTTTTTGGGGGGGGGGAGGGGAGTATCTACTCCATGAGAAAGCAGATAGTTACTTAAGGCTTAAGGTCAGATTTTTGAAGTGCCTAAAATGAAGATTGGCACCCATGAGATTTCTGCTGTAGTTGGTTGCATTCATCCTTTGTTACTTTGTCACCTTAGAAAATCTGTCTCCTATGTTTTCAGACACATTGCCACATCCAACTGCGCTGCTTATGCATTTGATGAAATATGCAGCAAACTTCTACCCCTGTAGAACCTCTGCTTTTCCTTGCCTGCCCTTTAAGAAACTGTGCTGACTACGCTACAATACCTATCACATTTGCCTGACACCATTTCAGATGTTTTAATTCCCTTGGCCATGGCTGAAGTTACTCTCTCCCCAACAGTGCCAAGTCATGCCCAGGCTTCCACTGCAGGAATATTCTATCAGGGACATTACTAATAGGTTTCTCACCATGATATCCAAATACCAATGAGGAAGATGTTTCAAATTGAGATTCAATATGTATCAGCCCAGTCATGGGGGTATAATCACTAAAGATCACTAAAGCACCGTTATTATTCACATTCCAAGGTTCTGCCTATGAACCGTAAAGGACAGACAGGAGGTTGACAGCACAGATGGAAAAAAGGAAGAGATGGGTGAAGTTACTAACACAGAGCTCAAGGGACCTTTCTCTCTATAGTAAAAGTGGCAAGTGGAACAGAAGCAGGAAGGGAAAACCAAGATTAATAGCAAGGTTTGACAGCCTTGCAATAGCAGAAGTACCAAACGATAGTGTAATTCTTGTGAATTTAGTTGTAGGTTGACGTTAGTACATGTTCATTTGTAAACCAAAGCACTTCTTGCGGAAGCATGACATGTACTTTTGCCTGGCTTGTTAATTTCACCTGTGAAACCTGTTCTGTAGACTGGGATAAATTCACAAACGTAACCAAGGTCTTAAATCAGTATACTTTAAAACACCAATTTGTACTGGCTTAATTAGCATTGGGACACGCTACCTGACAGTTTTTATTTCAACTAGTGCAATTTGGTATTTAGGCAATTCCTCTAGCCCAATGCTCCAAAGTATTTAAGATTTAAAAGGCTTAAAATTAATACTTTACCTGAGCATCACTACTGATCAGGATCTCTAAACTTTGTGTGTTTCCTTTATTCTTTTTTTCTCTTGTTTTAATATTTGTTTCCTCATTCCTTTCTTTTCCTCCTTGTTGCTTCCCTAAGTTTTTATTCCGTTCTGTTGAGTTCTGACCTTGTCTTCACATGGGTCTTTCTACCTGAAATAATGGAGCAAAATGACTTTAACAGAGCTGATTAATATTATTTCCTGCCTTGGCAAGAAGAGGAGAAGGGAATACACTTGCAAATATCACCTACTTAAGATGCTAAGCCAAATAAATCTATGTTACACTTGAGGCTATACACTGCAAGTGGTGTATCCCAAGAAAAGCTTAACTTCTTTGCAGGGAGGAAGAAATTGCTGACTCTTGCTGAAACTCTTTCCTAAAGATCTTTAATCTGGATATGACTCCTGGCCCAGCTCAATATCGTGTTAATGCAGGCCACAATTACAAAAGGTGCACCCTTTCTGTCCCCTTGCACCCCATTTCCCTCATGTAGTTATACTCAGGCTTTTATTCCATGTCTGTTAGTTTAGGGTATATCTGTCACTGGACCTTAATGGCTTTAAAGCTGTGTTAAAGAATAAGTTGAGGGGCTGTTAAAGCATTCTCAAACTGTTGCTAGCTGTAGTGAATAATGTTTTTGTTTTTGCCAGCTGCATCCTTAGAGAAACTGATTTCATCATGTAGTAGATTTGTATGCCCCAAGTAGAGGAACTGGTTACACAAGAATATTTTATAAGGCTTGTAGGCCAATTTTAATTAGAGGTAAACTTTACTTCAGCAGTGACGCTCTGAGATTTAAGACCGAAACAAAACTAAAACCCCCTCAGTTCTGGAGAATTCAAGAGTAAAGATATAGTATTGGGTTATTTACTTCATTCTCACTATGGAATATGTTTTACCACTCCTACTGTAACGTAAAATATTTACTCTGACCATTAAGGCAATGAAAGCATGGCAGATGTGAGGAAGAAGTAAGTATCATGAGTACAGTAAATAACACACACACAACCAAAAGGCAGACAACAAACCATAATAAGTCATTACATTCTTTAGTGCCTACGGTAATTTAAAAGCATCCTGTATACTGGAATACAAGCTTGCCATCAGAGCATAATATGTTGACTCAATAGCAAATCAAATCAAGAGAGAAAACACTTCAGAAAGTCTGTCGTTACTCAGAAACCATATTTGTAGAGTGTGAACAAAAAACAAACCCAGTGCTATTTCTTCATAGGTTAAAATGATGTTTTAGTCTGGTTTGCAAAGGAAAAGATGCTTTTCAGGATTCTGTGAAGTAAATCAAGAGGGTCCGTACACATAAAATCATGTGGAAAGGTGAGAAAATGAGAGAATTTGGGCCCCTGGTAATTGCTGAATTTGCATCTCAGTTTCCATCAATGTTGACAGAGAAATGGGTAAGTTTCTTCAAGTTTCATGATAAAAGCCATGATGAGGGAAGGAAAATTCAGACTGATACATTGTAAGACACTGGGACAGCTCACTTTCTAAATTTCACAGTATTTATTAAGAATTTACAATGTCTCATCACACATTGCCTATATATGAGGATTTTAGCACCCCATACAAGTAAGAGAGAATCAAGTTCAGGTTTGAAAGGCAGAGGCCTAGTAAATTAAAGCTTTGATGAGGAATATCAAGGAATAGGGAAAGACAACTTTACCCTTGATATGGATAATATCTGGCTTTTGCTAATTGGAGACTGAGCTTTGTGGTGCAGCTTGTTAGAACCAGAGCATGTTTTAACTAGCTAGAGGGAATTAGAATTGTTTCAGCACTTAGTCAAGATACACTGCAAGACTGGTCTCTTTACTGTATTTGGTATGTACCATCAAAGAAAATAAGTTGCAGTTTTGGTACCATAAGTGCAAATGCAGCTATGTTAATTCAGCATCAAATTTATTGTTGGGTTATTTTGTTAGCATCAACATCTTGTTATGAGCTAAGAATTCACTGTTACTCTTTTAGCTGTCCAGTGGTCCCTAATTATCTCATTAACAGAGAAAAACTTCATTGATGGTGCAGTTATGTTGGGGGAGGCAGCGAGTCTACCACCAGCTTAGTAGATGCTTATAACCTTGACCGGATCCCTGTGTACCCGTGAG
>JBCJKH010014852.1:0-15455 GCA_039877255.1 Loriculus beryllinus | reverse complement strand
ACAAATTAAGCCTTGCTATGGATGAGAAAATATTACCTGAAATTATGTATGTATTTAGAGCTTAGCTACAGCAACAGATCCTGAGTCTGGGAAAAAAAGAAATTTACAAAGATGTACAAAGCTGCCTTTGCAGCTTTTTACCTCTAAATTGATATAAAATTCACAATAATTAGAAATTAACTTTTAAGAGAATATATGTATACACACACGAATAAGCAATGTAAAACAATTTTGTTCTTGTTTCTGAAATTAACAAATATATTGAGATTTAATTGGTAAGGGTTTCTAAGGAGAATAATTGTGAAAGTAATATAGCATGTTCTTATTTGGTTTTAGTGCTTTGGTTGTAGACTTCCTTTTTTTCTTTTAATCTCAAACTGATGTTAGAGAAACTTTGAATTTGTTATAATAGGGAAAATCGCAGTTTCTTTATTGCTGTTTTCTTGTCTTAGAAAAAACTTGACAAATATGTCTGTCATCCAGTTCAGAACACACAGCAAAATCTGGATGCTGCGGAAACTCATTATATTATTTTGAGGTAGCAAACATAGTTTCCATATCTCCAGACTTGTACCTTGTTTAAAAGTAAATGTTAGATTTACAGCAAAATGTTCAGATTACTGTCTGGATTTTAAGCAAGTGCACATGTTGTGTCTTTTGAAATCAACTGCAATTTCAGCCCACTGAGTGAAATATGTGCATTATTCATAGTGTTCTCATTTTGCTTGCTTTCCAAGCCACCTCTATCTCTGGGTATTAACCTTTGGTTTTGTCAGCTCCAACATTTGCCATTTTCCTAACTGGCCTCTGAGATGGAAATGAGAAGGCAGTTAAGGTTGATGCTAAATGAAATCAACTGTCTTCTAAGCAGGACCAGACTCGTTTGATTTTCTTTTGTTTTGTCATTTTTTGTTTGTTTTGTTTGCTGGTGGGGGTGGTTATGGGTTTTTTTTGTTTTGTTTTTGTTTTGTTTTTGTTTGGGGTTTTGTTTTTTTTTTTCACAGTGTATGCATTTTTACAGTGCTGTCCAGGTATTTAAGAACTCAAGGACAAAAGAACTGGAACAGAAATCAAAGCAAATAGAACAGAGAAATTCAGAATTTGCTCACTTATCACACTGTAAATGTATTTATTGCACTGTCCTCATCACCACAGGTATATGAGACCCCACAGAGCAAGCTGAAGTTCATGACCTTTATAATAAATTAGTGAAAACAAGAGGCGGGATTTTTAAAATAAAGTGCATTAATTCTTCAGTGTTGCCCCAGAAGGAATTTCTCAACATGTTTCATTCTTCAATTCCTTTCATCCCTGTCTGCCTCAACTCCCAGTGCACGGATCCTTTCTCATTACAGCAGCCACTCTGATTAAAAACTCATTGGATGAGGAGGATATCTCACTTCTCTACAAAGGTGAACACATGCATTGCTACACCAGCTCTGATCAGCACTGTGGTAGCCTCCTGTTGTCGATCATTTTTATTTGTTTAGTCACTGAGCACAGCAGGATTACTGGGGTGCTTAAAGTTAAACAAAAATGCAAATGTTTGCAATGCTAAGGCACAAGAGGCTTTTAAACGAGCAGAATGTTACTTGCTTCTGCCATGATAGAATAATTTGGGGCATTTATTACTCAACAAGGGAAGTATAGTCGTCTTTCCTCTCAGTAGGATAACTAGTAATAATAATCAGAAGAATCTGTTACTTCAAGGAAACTAGAGAACTACAGTCTAAAAGACACAGTCTTTGTTCCTCAGTTTATACTTGAGTACTCCCTCAATATGTTAAATCCACATTTATCTGCATTGTTCTGCCTAGAAGTCATTAAAGAGTCCAGGCTCCAGAGAGCTGTGAACTGTTGATCTTCAGCCACTTAACAGTGTCCCAATTCTTCCAAAGATCTGTGTCTCTCTAAATGGAAGGAATTTTAAGTCCTTAGGGTTTTGTAAGTCCTTGAAGGGCTTGTTCTGTTTCTTTTTGGGATGAAGGAATTGTTATTTGTACTGTTTAATTTAATCTCAAACTTCCTTATTTGAAATTACACAGCTGAAATATTTGTAGAGAATAATTTTCTCACAGGTTTTGTAACTAGATGCTAATAAATTCATTCTGTGCTTCATATATCAACATTTCTCTTTCTTAGAATTTATTTGGAATGCTAGGATATACTAGGAAAATAACTAAAAGAGACTTGTTAATATAGAAGTGTTTATCTTCATACAAAGTTTATTATTTTTGTGAGTATTTTCATAATATACCTCAGAACAATGTCCATGCAGCGTGAGATGAGAAGAAGGTAAAGAGCAAAATGGAATTCAATGTTTCATTGATCAGCTAAGACTCTTTTTTTATCCAGTAAGTTCAGTAGATGTAGGATTTCTAAGGGTTTGTTGGTTTGGATCCCTTCTACCCTTTATCTGGTTTAAGAATATTCCTGGGGTATGTGAATTAAGCCCACTGAACTCCACTACTCATGGGTAGCAGTGCATCAGGTCAGCCAGAAATCTTATACCCATTAAAAGGTGCTTCATATGTCAGAACAGTCTTTCTAGTGATATCTGATGAAGTATTTATTTTCAAAGCTCACAAATCAGAATTAGCTTTTCATAGCCCCCTGCAGAGAGAGGCTTTTCATAATATTCAGAAAAGTCTGTACCTGGTCAATGTAAGACATTGGCCTCTACATTACATCAAAGTATTTGTATCTTCATTCCTATGAGGCTTATAGAAGTTACTTTTTCCCAGTTGGGTCATAAAAACAGTGAGGAGAGTCTTGTCTGATTTTTCTGCATGTTTGATGAAGTAAAGGTGAGCTCTTTAACATGCAGCACAGGGACATTTTGAACATGCACACTTACTAACCAACGACTGAGCTCACTTTTTCTCAGCAAGAGCATTCTCTTTACATGCAAATTAAAACTAAATTCTGCGACAGAACAGAATCATGTTTCCACCACTTGTCATGAGATAGTGGTACAGTAATTGTAAAATGGCCTTTTTAAGCTGCAGGTTTTATTTTAAAAAGTTTATAAAATGGAAAAATAAAGAAAATAAATGTACTGAATTTATTTTCATCTCTACTTTTCTCCTGATTTTGGTTTATATACTTTATATAAGGTGCAAGAGGCAAGAACTCCTAACTGATCAGGCCTAGTGTTCATTGCATGCATAAAGATGGCTTACACGAGAGAAATGGATATTGTCTGCCTCTCTTAAGAGAGAAGAGCTGGCTGCTGTGTCCTGATGCTATCCCAGCAACTCCTGGCATGATAAGGGTAGGATCATATTAATGTTTCTAAGAGGAGGAGGTTGACCTGTCAGGATGCAGGGGACCCTCAAGAAGGCCTGAACACTTGTCAAGGTCAGGTTTACTGCAGAGATGGCCTTGGATTTGTACAGTTTTAAATTCCAGTTAGCGCTAATGTAGGGAAACAATATGTTCTTGGAAGTGATTAAAATTCAGGCTGTATTTCTGTCAAAGCTGGTTCTAGTTTCTTGGCTAAATTATAGCACAAGAAATTACAGTCTGGCCTACCTGCACTCACCTGTGGGTACAAGAGGATGAAGTAGCCTTCATTTCTATCTTAATACATTGCGTACTCTTCCTGACAATGGTAGATGTGCTGCTTTCCAACCCAAAGGGGTCTATATTTCAGTGTGAGTTCAGTGATCCGTATACTGTTATTATCACACTATACAACGCAATCTCTAAAGCACCTTGGGGTCCATCTCTCTTGGATGAAAGGCATTATAAAAATGAAAAGTATGTTCATAACAGTTTGCAGTAGAGTACTGCATTAGCCTCATTGGGCTACAGTGATGAATTAAGGGGAACTGAGTGAGTTATGTACTTCCTTCTCAATGCATTCAGAGTGTGCATATATTAAGAGCAGTTTTGGCAGACTTTGGCAGAAGGCTGAAAAGTCACAGGCAGGTAACCAGCTTTTGATAATAGCTCATTAACATTATTTGTCACACTCATAACTCTCTTTAAAGTACATGCAGAGATGGCAATTCACTGCTAGGCAGAGGGGGAAACAGCAGCAATGTAAAAAAGGAAAAGCAATTTTAGAGGTACTCGACTGAAAGAAAGCTTGAAGAGCATTAGCCTTCTGAATTATTCATGAGTTTTTGAGACATCTTTAAGTGACTTAATGGGAGGTCATAGTTTGATCAGGGGGACAAAACTAAGAATAAGACACCATCCCTAGCCTCACAGCCTATAACTTTACTCCCAGCTGGCAGCAGTGAATGCTTTTATGGAGTTAAGCTTCCTGTGGGACTATACGAGCTTCAGTAAGACTTTTGCAGGGAGAGCTTCCCCAAGAGAGATGCACACAGGGAGGTCTGCTGGTGAGTAGATCGCAGAGTTGGGAGGTGGGAGAACTTGGTTTGTTATTTTTGCTCCAATTCAGAAAGAGTTAGGACATCCCAGATGAGTTTCAGAAATATTTTTCTCTCATTATCTCATTAAAAGAAATCAAAAGTCTTGGATTTGCTCCAGCTGGGAGCAGAGGATGTTTTTGTGACCTCAATATGTCCTTCAGAGCAAGAAAACAAGTTTCCTGTTCCACTTTACTCTTCCCAGGGCTGATAATTCTTGGCCAGGAGCACAGTCATATTGCTATCGTATATATATATAAAAAGTATCTAACTAGTTCATAATAGGTATTGACTGTAATTAATATTAGACTTTTCTAAGTTGCATGTCAAAAACTGATTTATTTTTATATTCTGGATGAGGAACAACTGAAATATGGCTTTGCTGAGCACAGGAAAGTGCTTAACAAGGCACAAAGCAAGCAGATGGATTGCACTGGAGTAAATCTGTATCCCAGATTCTCTCATCTGAGGAGGAAGCATCCTTCAGAAAGCTCCAAGCACATCCCTGGCACAGCTGTCTGCTGAGGTTATAAGCGGAAGAAAGTTGTGCTGTGACCTTTCCCTGTTCCTTCCCTTCCACATGGAGGAAAGAAAATGTCCTTCCCCAGCCGCCCTCTCCGTGGCACTGGCAGGCAACAAAATGGGAGTGCGAAATGTCTTAACTCTTTTAACATCCCCATTTGGATATGTAGATCAGATCAGAAGCTGGCCTGCCTCATGTCAAAAAAAGGCCCAATGAACTGAATATTGAGCAGTGTAATTTGTTCCCCTGCTGCATGTCTTTGTAAGTTTAGGTTCAATAACTGTCAGTTATTTTTCTTTCATTTTCAACATATTCTAGAACTTTAATTTTCTATCTTCTAAGCCTATCCATCATCCTCCAGATTCGCATAGTACATCTGTTGTTTAATTTCCATTTGTTCCTTCTCTTCCTCTACTTTTGACTTTTATTGATTTTTGTAACCTTCAGTTAATATTTCAGTATATTATTAGTTTGTGTGACATTTTACAGTCCATGCAGTTAAATCACAACAGGCCTCTTGAAATTACTAGGCATGTAAGTCAAATAATTAATTTCACTTTCAAGAGGGAACCTGTTAGAAAATCAACACAGAAGCTTTCAACCCTGTGGAAGTAATCACTTTTTGTGACTCCAGTATACCTGAAATACAGGCAGGGCTTCTGGGTTCAATTTTATTTAAGTTACTGAGGTGCATAGGTATTCTCATGAATACCTACTACATTTTACCTGCATATTTAGATGTTGACATAGCTGAAAAATCCTCCTTAATGTATTTATGTCCTGGCAAGGAAGTCAGACAGTGATATAGGGACTCATGTTGGATCAATGTATTTCCCTTTCACCGCTGGCCCTCCACTGGCAGAGCATTTGCTCACTTGTAATTCCGTGGAGAGGAAGGGACAATTTGCAACTAGGGAAGATTTTAATTACAAGTTTGTTACAGCAGAGATAATGTTATGGAACAGCTATGGTCATCTGTTTTGAGGTTTTTTTTTGTGAGTTTGAAGCTATTGATTAACGGGAACATGTTGTCCACAATACTCTTTCAGCCTTCAACTGATATAAGTATGGGGCATAAACATGGTATATAACTCTTCTTTCAGCATTATATTGAATATTATCTTTCTCATTTACAAAGAACTGAATTCATATTTCTTATGACATGGATCTTTCACAAGCAATATATAAAATTTTATTACATTATATAGCAGCTCTGTATATGCATGAAATTAGTTATGTATAAATGCCTGAAGAAGAGGCAATTCTATTTCCAGTGCTAGCACTGATGTTTTCTTCTTTTTGCCAATAGATGGCAATATGCTATAGACATGTGGAATTACATAGCTCGACTTTAAAGCTGCTTTTTTTCCAAAAGGCATTTTGAAACATTGATTGATCTGCATAGATACTAAATGCAGGAAAACGAAGCCATAAGTTATTTAAAATCACCTTTTTCTTTTTTTTTTTTTTTTTTTTTGCTTCTTTTTGTATATGCTTTATATGGTGTGGTTTATATGGTGTGGTTTAACCCCAGCTTGCAGCGAAGTAGTACACAGCTGCTCAGCCACTCCCCGATGTCAGGGGAGAGAGGAAAAGTGAGAAAACTTGTGGGTTGAGATAAAGACAGTTTAATAGGTTGAGCAAAAGCTGCAAATGCAAGCAAAGCAAAACAAGGAATTCATTCATAACTCACCATTGACAGCCAGGTGCTCAGCCATCTCCAGGAACACAGGGCTCCATCGTACCTAACGGTTACCTGGGAAGACAAACACCAGCACTCTGAGTGTCCCCTCACTCCTTTTAATTCCTCCAGCTCTATATACTGAGCATTATGCCATGTGATATGGAATACCCCTTGGATCAGCTGGGGTCAGCTGTGTTGCCTCCCAACTTTTTTTGCTCCTCATAACTCCCCACCAGCCTACTTGCTGGAGAGGAGCAGAAAAGGCCTTGATTCTGTGTAAGCACTGCTTAATAACTAAAACATCCCTGTGTTATCAACACTGCTTCCAGCACAAACCCAAAAAATAGCCCCAAATGAGCTACTATGAAAAAATTAACTCTACCCCAGCCAAAACCAGCACATTCTCTATTTCAATAGGAATGTATTGCAGTGAAAACAGAACAAAAGAACTTCATTCCAGATGCAACATTGCATATAAATTTTAAGCAGAACAAAAGAATTACTACATGGATCTTTCTAATGTGAGATTATAAATACCTGTCTATAATATAATCACTGAAAATATTATGGAACATGTAAGGGCATTACAGTAAAGTCATGAGAGAGAAGTATGATACAAGTATGATAAAAGGAAAAAAATATATGTCTGGAGAGAGGGAAGGAGACAGAGGTTTATTTCAGTTTTCAGCAAGGTCTTCTCTGATAAAAAGAGCCTTTATCCAGGCTGTTAGAATACTAGGATGTTAGAATACTCTGCTTCCAATTGCTGAATGGCTGAACATGCTGAATAGTACGAAGTGATGGAAAGTATTTCTGATTCCCTTACTTTCAGATATGACCTTTGCTGACCCTTTACCTTTGCTCCAGCATCACTACTTAATTGCTTTTTTTTTTTTTTTATAGGCTTCAGAAGAAAATAGGGCAAGAGTTTTACACTCATTATGACTCTTTCAGGGCATTGGAAATCTGCTAGAGGATGTGCAGCTGCTTTTCTGCACCCGTTGAGGAACTGCAGCTGCACAAGCTTATTGAAATAGATATTGAGCTGCACCAGGGAATGGAGCCTTTTGTGTAACAAAATACTGTTTGTTGACGTACTTCATGTTGTTAGAAGAGACATAAATAGTAGCTTCGTAAATTAAAGGGCAAAAATATTCAAAGAGCAAAAATAACATGTCCTGTTATTATAACATGTCTGCATTCTACCAGCATTCATTTTTATTTTAAATGGAAAAAAACACCCGCAATAAGGTGAAGTGATGGTCATTGTGATATTTAACTAAATAATCATTTGTAATCTTGCTTTTTTTGAGGAAACAAGTAATGAGATGAAAGTAATATAGATTTCTCCTTCCGTACATAATTGTTATTTTTACAATCAGATTGCCTATTTTAGTTGCAGCTGTTTGGATTTCACCAGATCTATATACGCTGCTGCTTGAGATGGTTTTGTAGTTAGAAGGCTTTAAAAAAAAATCACTATTAGCATGTTTATTTGGAAGGATGTGACCAGAAAAGTCTAAATTGAACATGAAAATCTCACAGTCCATTAAAAAAAAACAACGCACAAACCATTTTTCAATACCTGTTAATTGTTTCTTCTGTATCAAATTTGCCCAGTTTGAATGTCCAGAAAATATTTTTTCTAAACTGTTTGCACTGAAAAGGAGATAAAACCTATTGTCTGAAGAGCAAGTCTCTGCTATTTCTACTTTGCAAGCTGTCACCAAAACCAGAGATTACAGAACTGGAATTCAGCTGACAGGTTTGCTAATGGTGCATAACTTGAAATAAAAGGAGGTTTTCTGTAGTAGTAACATATTGACTTTACAGAGCAGTCAGCTAGAGTTATTCTGGCAATTTTTTGACAGGTCTAGGGTTTTAGAGCAGACTCATTAAAAAAATTAGTCATGTATTCAAAAGTGGTTTAAAATTAACACAACCAGTTGGACTTGGAAAACTGAAATAGAATTTTAAGTTTTGCGATACCTCCTATATATTAGTATCATAATTGCTGATGATTTTAAAAATGCAATTTCAGAAAATATCAAATATGAAACACAATTAGGAAGAACACATTTTTTGAACTCCAAAGATGTCTACATTTTTAATTTTTTCACATGCTTAGATAAAAATATATCACAATTTGAAAGATCCTGCAGTATGGAGTACTGTAATCCTTAAATCATGGAAGGAAACAAGAAATATTACTTTGTGCTTACTGATTGAAAACAAATACACATTTTTATTTATTAAATTTTGAGTAAAAACCAAAAATAGCTAGTAATTTATCTGTAAATACATCAATGAAGAATCTGTTCTTCATCTTACAGTAGTACAAAAAGAAATACTATTGAGCTGATTGCCTCCTATTCAATTTGTGCAGTAGTACAAAAGAAAATTGAGCTGATTGCCTTCTATTCAATTTGGAGATAGAACATATGATTCCTAGTTACCCTAAAATCCACTATCTAGGGTTTTGTTCCCTCAAACCATAGGTAGGGCTTTGCATATCACCATAACTTCAAACATTAGAGAGACATTAGTTTGCTATTTGGAAAGTGCCCACACTCCTGCCTACGTTTTTATGAAATTTGGGCAGCTGCTGTGCTGGACACACACAATGACTCCAACACATCTGAAATGCACTGAGCTGTGTTGTTAAACTATGTTTTTTCCAGGAGCCTCCACGGTAAGTGCAGCCCAGAAGGGCTTTGGTATATCTATTGCTGTTTATCTTCTTGGGTCCATAAAGACTGGATACGCTGAGTCTTGTGGAAGGTGATTTCCACTCTTCAAATTGCTGGTCATTGTTGTGTTGGCAGAAAGTGACGCAAAATTGTGGAACACAATACATTTCATCCTGCACCTCCACTTATTCCTCAGCTACATAAATTCTAGGCATGTCAGGGTAGATGGGGAGGATCATCAAAAAAGGAAAAAAAAACAGATGTGAAGGCTGCAGATAGTAATAAATTAAGCAACATGCTCTCTTGGCAAGTTGAGGGACAAACCATATAGATGAGATGGGAATCCTTCCAATCAGGAACTTCATCTGTTCTTCAAGACTGAGTCTTGCAAGGTGCCCTCACTCCAACGAGCAAATCACTTCAACTCATTTCCCTGTGGGAGTACTTGCATGGTTAAAACTACATGGAATTATACACAGTGCTGCATTAGAAAATGTAGAAGTGAATGAAATTGCTTTCAACATCTAAATCAATCATGACACATGGTGTTTCTGTGATTCTTGTAGCAAAAAATGCTCTGCACCAGTGAATGTCACTGTCTGCACCCTGGCAGAGTATCTGAATCGTGCTGCAGATGAACCCTTCCAAAGGATATACAGGGAAAAATAGATCCATCTGTGAATCAAATTGGTACTCTCTTGTCATGTATTAAAGGATAAGCATATAGTGCTTTTGAGGATCTACCTCCCCTCCATAAAGCACCCACTAAACCAAACAAACCCCCTCCTGTAATTTATCTTGAATGTTTGTCCAATGTGGTCTATCATCAAAAGTCATGTATCTCCAGTTCTTTTCTATCTAGAACAACCAAGATAAAAATAATGAATGTACAGTTAAAGCCATTGAGAAATATTGCTATGTTCATAAAGTTTCTGGTTGTGTTGTTACAAGTAGGAGAGTTGATAAATTGGGAAACCCCTGAAGCATATTTAGTACTCAGCATAGAGATTTTATTTATGTGGATAAATAACACTTCTTTAATATGGCAAATCTGTTAGAGTGAGAACTGTGTGGTTTCAGTATTTGTAATGTGAGCATTTCAGAAGCGTAAGTACCAGTTTATGCAAATAGGTCCCAAACTCATCAGTTTTACCTACCTTATTGTTGATATCTATCTTCATTGAAGCTATGTACTGAGTGCACTTCATTAAGGCTGACAAGCCAAAGGCTGCTCCTTCTCCCTGGGAATTGCCATCTTCTTTACAATGCAAAAGCCATTAAATGAGCCTTTTACAGTAAGTCAGCTCTCCCTGCTTCTCTTCCCCAGTGGGGGGTATTTTTTTGTGTGTGTGTTTTACTCCACAAATCCTGCTTAAAGAGACATGGTAAGATTCTTAACGATGAAAAACATTGCACCTTTTTCATTCCACAGAGGAATGTACTTATTCCCCAGGGTCCTAACTACACAATATTAACTGTTACTTCATAGTATGTATGTATCACCTTGCACATACACTTTTTTAACATCTACTGGAAAGAAATGTTTAAATGTTCTTTTTTCTACATTGCCTCTAATAAGATTTTATTTTTCCTACAACACTTTATGTTGCTTTTATTATATAGTGATATTTAAAGGTAAAACAAAGTAAAGTTCTCTATATAGAATGCTTTACTTATGATTTCTGGATGAAAGACACTTATTTACAGGTTTGTTTTTTGTACAAGCTTTGCTAGAGCCTTTTCATAGAGGTTTATTGCTAGATCACCAAATGTATGGTCACACGTGAGAGAAGGACTTCTTTTAATGGACAGTCTTGGCTTCAGAGAAAACAATTTCATTTGAGTTGATATTAAAAAATAAATCCTGATGTAGATGGGTAATATAAACCAATTTTTGTATTGTACAAGCCAGGCTCCTCCCTGCCATTAAAATCCACTCCTGTTCTTGCTTTGTCATTTGTGTACTTTTCTACACCGCTCTAAATATAAGTTTCTTTCTGTGGCTGTATACTGAAACATCAGCAGCTAGAGTTCAAATAAGGTATTTGAGTTTTATTTTGTAACAACAGTTCTTATCAATATATGCCAAGATATTCAACAGCTGTTTTCTTCACGACACTCTGCTCAAGCCTTAGATGCAAGCACTTGTTCTTACTTTTTAGGTTGACCACATTAGAGACACTGTAAAGAATTGCAAAGACTCAGCTGGTGCTTTTGATGTAGATCTGAAACTTTGTCTTAATCTGTGAGGTGCTTTTGAAAGAATACCACACCATTTTTCAGTCAGGCTTTTTTCTATCATGATTCATCACCTGCAGACAGAAAGATCTGTTCAGATATCCTGATGTGCCAGGTGAGCATAGAGGCTACAGTCCATGTGCTAACTGCCAAGGAGATGTTGATGCACTCTGCATGTCCTTCTTTCAGGTATCAAGAACTATTCACAAGGAATTAAATGGCTTCTCGGACTGTAATGAAGCAAAGAGAATTTCAGATTAGGTCCCTGTAGTAGCAGAGAAGAGAACAAATCACAAGTTGATGCCTATCAGTTGATGTTTAGCTCAGCAATGAAAGCTCAGGGAAATGAGAATGAGGAGAATTTGGTCTTCCAAGTAACCACTATGCATACTGAGGCTGTCAACAAAAGCACTTTTGCTTTGTGTTGTCATGTTAACACTATGATTTAAGAATTTTTTTTTTTTTTTTTTTTTTACTTTTCTCATCATTTTGTCCTTGGTGTCTGCTTTTATGATTGAGAAGTGGGGGTTAGGTTTTTGCAGATCAAAGGTGGTTTTATTTAAGCAGCTTGCCATCGAGTTTCCAAACTTGAAGCTACACTGTGGGCAAAACTGCCACAGAGAATTTGGTTCACACTGGCCTAGGACACTGGTTTGGTGTATGAAATGCTCATTTTGCAGGTTAGCTGTCAATTTTAGATATTTGATCTGTTTTACTGATGATATGAGTGTGGCCCTGTTAGGATCCCTGTTCAGGAAAGATCTTAAATATGAACATGATAATATTAACCCATTTCAGCACTTCTTTTTTGAATTGAAACGCTGGTGTAGTAACTCTTTAGGTCCTATGTAGATGACCTAAAAATGTGTAAAAACTTCCTCAGTAGCTAGTAGAATTCAGTTAAATTGCTGTTTGAAAGGCTGTTTCATGTCTTTGAAATTAGAATATTAAACATCAGCCACATCTTTGTCATAAAGTAAAAAAAAAAAAAAAACAAAACAAACAAAAAAAAAAAAAAAAAAAAAAAAAAAACCCAGCTATTCTAGTCTCTAGATTCATATTTCATCCTACATCTTGGGAAAGGAAATGCGCTAACTGTGCTATTGCTCCTTAGGCACTAAAGAATTTCCTCAAATTGTAATATCACCTAATATCTGGCATCAGAGAATGTGATTATCCCCTCCTGAAAATGCTTTAGACCTCATCAAGGAGTATGTATAATCCACTGGCTTTGGAAGTAAATATTATAAGCTTACTCTCTGCATGCAGTCTAATCCAAAGAATTTAAATGTAAAGAGACTGGAAGCCTGAAAGAATAGTTAAATATAATTAGATTTCTTTGCAGATTTCTGTTCTAGTACCTGTTCAGAACTTGTCCATCATGCTCTGTCACAGATTAATTTAATGAGTTCATTCAGTCCCTTACATTCCCTTCCATGGTGTCTGAAGCAGCTTGCATTTATCTCAGTAAATTGAAGCCCTATACAAAAGCACATTCACTTAAGTATTACAGAAAGAAATTACTCATCTCATTGATCGAGTGTCCCTGCACTGTCTATAAGTCTACTTGTACTTAAAGAAATAGGCGTTATTGCACTTCTGAGGAGCAGGTATTTTAGTGAGAAAATTCCCTAAAGTGATGATGACTCTAGAATTTCATTCCACTGTCACTGTCAGGAATCAGAAAAGTTTTCTTTTTAATCAAGCTTGGAAATACTAAAGATGGAAACTTTACCGCAATTGCAGGGGTTTCATCAAACAAATGACAGAAAACTCCGTCTTTAAATCACTTTTTTTTTCCTTTTTTCTTTTTCCCCTTGCATTTGATGTTACAGTTGAGTTTTGAAACACTGCAGAACAGCTCTGTGAGAGCACAACAGATCAAAGACGAATTCTGAGACAAGGTTAGTTTTGCTCAAGTCTTTTGTGAAACCTCTGGGTCATGCTGGGACGCCTCAGTAACTAACATCGGGGTTTGTGTAATCATTCTTGGTTTACCACTAATCAGTTACACCACATTGATATTTCTATAAATGAATCTCTACAAAAGTAGGAAAAAAACCAGGAAGAAATAACAACTTTCAACAACAAAATGAGAAAAAATTGTCTTATCGCTTAACCCAGAAAGTCACTATCACTCCTGGTTTTATTTCTCCTCCTCGATTGATTCATCCTTTTCTCAAGAAGTAGTTTCTTTGCCCTTTCTTGATCTGTTTCCATCCCTTCTTTTTCACAGGACTTCTCAGTTCTTTCATTTCTGTATATCTCCTGTAATACCTGAGTGTGGCTCGGCTGAGAATCATGTCAGGAAACCAACATCCTGTGGCCTTCTCTTTCAATAGCAAAACTCAATGCAGCTGAAGGCTTTCACTTGCTGAGACAGAAACTGTATATAAGTCAAAGAGCTGAACACTCAGCATAAGGAAATTTAATTTTCTTAGGTAAGAAGATGCATTTGAATGAAATTCCAAACAACAAATATAAAATATTGGGAAGAAATATATAAATTAATCAGGATGACAAGATATTTTTCTGTAGGAGTTTAAAAATGATCTCCTGAATTATTTTGATACCTTTAGTATTTGTTTTTTTTTCAAATTAATATTGTTCCTTGACATTCTGTACTTCATCTTTCTCAGATTTCGGTGACTGCTAGCATTATAGCGCTGTCTGGTCATGAGAACAGGGAAATCAATTATCCATATCATTCCCTAGCCATACTTGTTTTGCTAATTTTTCATTTTCACTTCATCATTGCTTTTTCCCTTGCATGTTCCACAAGGAGTGTGTAAAGAATGCAGAACTCTTTTGGAACACAAAAAATCCAAATACTTGACAAGACAGGATTTGCTGATCTCCATTAGCTAATACAGAAAACACTCTGGAGACTAAACAAGAGTATTAGTGAAAGCAGCATCAGGTTGGGATAAGCAACAAGAAGGTGAGAAAAGAAAAATATGTGAAGACTGGTAGTATCACAGGGGAAGCAATACAAAAAAAGACTTAATGATTTCAGCAAGGAAGAGCCATAAGACCTGTGAGAAATATTATATAAAATTCTATTCTGTTATAGATATTCTTGATGTGATGTTCAGGGTGGGTAGATAAGGACTGTGGGTATGGAACCAAAGGAAGACTCTCAGTGCAGTAATGATTCCATTGTGAGACCTCAGCATATGGGTAAATGAAACATCTAACTCTCTTGTTAATACTGGTGCTCATGGAAACTCTTTTAGGCGGCAAAGTTAGGTTCCACTGTGGCTTTTTCTTTCTTTTTTTTTTTTGTGTGTGTGTGTTTGGTTTCAATGGCAAGGATTTGGTAACAGGGAGGATACAGGGGTGGCTTCTGTGAGCAGCTGATAGATGCTTCCCCCAAGTCCAACAGAGCCAATGCCAGTGGGATCCAAGATGGACCTGCCACTGGACAAGGCTGCATCAGCAATGGTAGTAGCACCTCTGGGGTTACATAGTTAAGAAAGAGAAAAAGTTACTGCACAACAGCACCTTTAGCCAGAAAGAGAAATGAGAATATGTGAGAGCAAGAGCCTTGCAGAAACCCAGGTCAGTGAAGAAGGAAGGGAGGAGGTGCCCCTGGCAGCAGAGCAGAGATTCTCCTGCAGCCCATGATGCAGACCATGGTGAGGCAGCTGTGCCCATGCAAGTCCATGGTGGAGCAGATCTCCACCAGCAGGCCGGGGAGGAACCCACACCAGACCAGGGGATTACCCAAAGGAGGCTGCGACCCCGTGGGAAGCCTGTGCTGGAGCAAGCTCCTGGCAGGACCTGTGGTCCCATGGAGAGAGGAGCTCACACCGGAGCAGGTTTGCTGCAGGACTTGTGACCCTGCAGGGGACCCATGCAGGAGCAGTCTGTTCCTGAAGGACTGCACCCATGGAAGGGAGCCACACTGGAGCAATTCATGAAGAACTGCAGCCCAT
>JBCJKH010014846.1:0-16415 GCA_039877255.1 Loriculus beryllinus | reverse complement strand
TGCAGTTTCTAGCAGTGTTAAACCCATGGCTAGAGGAGCAAGGTGACATGTTTTGGACCCATGCCCATTGCATTGTTCTGCCTTCCAAGAATACATGTGGACTCCAAAGGGCAGGAATGGCCATGTCCTGTGTGCTGGCAGAAACCCTGTCAGGGCCTCTGTAAATAGGTAGTTCTTTTTAAGTGCTTGTTAACATTCAAAGTATATCTACAGTGTGCATGCACCCTGTATACTTGAGACTGGTGTCATTTGGATGGGGAGGGGGAGTATTTAGTAGCCAAGTATGGAGAAGGCAACTCTGATTAGTGTGACTTTATATAGGACAAGAGGAGTGTAAATAAAGCAAAGTAAGCTGCTGGTTCGTATGAACTTGTAGCTGTTACACCTCAGATACTCAGCTACAACCTTTTGTTATACAAGTTTTCTCTTTGACAACCAGAATCTAATCCAAATGCACTTGAAATTCTGATGCTTTCCTTGATAGGTTTTTCATTGAATCCCTCTTTTTTCAAAACCTTCACTTGGCAGATTTATTATGGGTCATCTTATTAATTTGGTGCCTGAAAGGAGAAACTTGCTGCGGGACTCGTGGGCCAGTCTGAATGTGGAATGCATACAGATTTTCCAGCAAAATAGGACAACACAGCAAGTATTTGTTAGAGAACTGGATGTTATATTGTCTTTAAGGATTCATTCGTATAGGGGATAATAGGGGAAAATGAAGGTCTCTTAAGACCTTGTGTTCTGTTTAAGAGGCCCCTTGCTCCAATCTAATAGATTCCTTCTTTTGGATTGTTTTTCCCACCTCTCATTGTACTGCGGTTGGATGTAGCATAAAGAAGAGATGATTGACTTTCACAGAGGTATCTGGGTGCAGCTGAGAGCTTAAGCACAGTATAGACAGTTATGAGTGGCAGGACCTTCTTGTGACTGTAATCTCTTTTTTAGGACAGTGTCCACATTCCATGCCTTGGTGGTTGGTGGCTTTTGCCTCTATATTTTGGTATACGATGACGCCGTTAATGCTGACCGTCTCTGGTAAGGAGTGTTACCTGTATCTCGTGTTTATACAGTGAAGTAACATAACTGAGTATATTCATTGCTGAAATAGTTAAGATCCCATTAAAATATGCAGTAATTGGAACATTGGCCTTTTCTGTATGTAGTAATAGATGATTAAATTGTTGCCTGTTTTGGATTTTTTTTGTCATTGCATTCTGGTATCTTTAAGAAGACCAAGTACAGTCTGACTGTCTTATGAGATCTGTTAATCATGTTGGAAAGCAGCACATTATTATGACTTCTTGTGTGTGTCTCTTGTGGTAAGGTTTATTAGATAGAAGCTTTTATTCTGCTTTGTTTGAGTAGAACTTGTTCTAAATAGTGCAAAGGAAGTCACGAAGGCAGAAATAAAAGCCTCTCAGTGATGATAAATAAGTTGAATCTTTGCATTTACTAAATCATCCTGGTGTATTTCCAGGAAAAACTCAAATCAATCAGAAATCAATCCACTTTGTTTCAACTATTTCTTCTAAATAGTTTCTTCTTTTTGGATCTGTTTACAGTGATTGCTGTCAGTGGTCTTATTTACATTTGGTAGAGTAAGGAAAATTGTATATATATATATTGAAATCTAATGGAAGTGTATCAAATCCGTGTGTTTTAAATGAAAGCTTCGGGTTCATTTCATGGCAGTATATCTGTACATTGTTGCTTGGTCAAAATGATCTTAGTGGTTTCAGGGTCTCCTCGACTGAAAGCACACAGAACATACTCCAGATGTGGAAATCAGTGTTCCCAGTGATTAAACTAATAATTCTGAAATGTGTGAGGTATCAATGCACTTAAAACAGTTGCAGTGATTTGAATTCATGTTCATGCAAGTGATTAAGTGTAAAGGAAGACCAAACAGAATACTGCTCATGGCTTGACAAGTACTTATATGCAGTCTGTGAGTGAAATACAACTTTGCATTAGGCTTTCTTCTACCAGTGAAGTCAGAATTTGCAGATGTGCATCTTCTTCTAAGGCTGACTTTTTATCTTATTCTTAGTCTTGATTTTAATTGAACATGACTGAAGAGGAAAGCCACCAAATTTTATGGGGAGTGCCAGATGGCCTCTTGCAGGGCTGCTCAGTCTGGAAAACTAATGTCCTTTTGAAGTGTAGGCATAAGCTATAGGACTTAGTCATTTACAGATATGGAGGATGCATAAGGCTTTCTATAGGAGTCTCTTATTAACAATACAAGACACATTTCTGCATTTCTGCATCTAGTGAAGGTTAAATGCATGATGCCTATGATACCTGTATGTCTTGAAAGGGATCAGGACTCCTGCTGAGCGTTTGGGTTCGGTGGAGACATGCGGTATTACTGTCAGGTAATGCCTAAATCTAGGTCTGATAGATGCTAACAAAGGATAATAAGGACTGGAGCACTGGTGTGTTAGAGGGAAGCATCAGCATAGTGTATGTCTATCTTTTTGATGCTCTAGGACTCTACAGAACACTTTGCCTTTTCTCTCTATGTAATACAGACTAACTAATGTAGACAATGTAGAAATTCTCCTTGAGGTGGTGAGAATGACAGGGTAGAAAGTGTGGAGGTGTGAGAGATCAGATAAGGAAAAGGAGAATGTGTAAATAAGTGTATTAATTCGGAGCTTCACAAAACAGGCTTCTTCATACAACTGTCCACTTGATAGTCATTACTCTTTGATTAGCATTTTGTATGACTCTCTATCTGCCTGTGTTCATGTGTAGTTCATTTGCCACACATACCTCCTTAGCAATCACAGAAGAGAGAGCTCGTCCCTTTTGCATACTCAAATAACTCCCCATTTGCCACTCCTGATTCTTGCTTGCATCAAAACTAGGCTGCAAACATCTGGGCTTGTAAGCTCCGTTGCACTTCCCATTCAAGGAAATAGGTCGGGAAATCTAGAAGATTGTAGGCTAAATTCTAAGTTTCCCATTAATTAATCTTAATCTGGGATTCTAACATGGACTCTTCTCAAAGGGACATGACAGATGGGCAGTGCAGCCTTGTATATTGCTGAAGTGCTGGTTTAGCAAGCCTATAGAAGGTTTGTTGCAAGATGACTATTCTCAAGGAAAGAATGTAGGGAAGTGAATTGTTCCCTGTCTCATCCAGTTAAGTCACATTTACCAAGGAACAAGCATACATTCAATCCTTTACATGCGTTCTGGAGAAGAATATGAAGGCTTTTGAGAGCAGGCTCAGTCTTGGTGATGATTTACTGAAGTGTGTTGGGACCACTTACAAGTTTGGGTACGATGATAGAGCTCTAATGGGAGGGCTGTAACTATCTAAAGTCTCTGTGTGTGAGAACACATCTGTGCATGCTCTGTGTCTAGCTGTGACTTTCAGAAGAGGTACACCAAAAGCAGCACTCGGCCTTCAACCTGCATAGTCCATGAAACCAGGTTTTGAAGCCGTGGAAAAATGTTCCTGTTTCAAGTTGTAGTTAAGAGAGCTTCTATGGCTCCATTCTGTGGCCCATCTACTCTGCTCTCGTGAGACCTCACCTGGAGCACTGTGTGCAGTTCTGGTGTCCTCAACATAAAAAGTACATGGAACTGTTGGAACAAGTCCAGAGGAGGCCACGAGGATGATCAGAGGACTGGAGCACCTCCCGCATGAAGACAGGCTGAGAAAGTTGGGGCTGTTCAGCCTGGAGAAGAGAAGATTGCATGGAGACCTCATAGCAGCCTTCCAGTATCTGAAGGGGGCCTATAAGGATGCTGGGGTGGGACTTTTCATTAGGGACTGCAGTGACAGGACAAGGGGTAACAGGTTCAAACTTAAATAGGGGAAGTTTAGACTGGATATAAGGAAGAAATTCTTTCCTGTTAGGGTGGTGAGGCACTGGAATGGGTTGCCCAGTGAAGTTGTGAATGCTCCATCCCTGGCTGTGTTCCAGGCCAGGCTGGAGAGAGCCTTGTGTGGCATGGTTTAGTGTGAGGTGTCTCTACTTATGGCAGGGGTGTTGGAACTGGATGATCTTAAGGTCCTTTCCCACCCTAACTATTGTATGATTCTATGTTATTTGGAGTGTCTACAGTTTGTGTTTCTCAGGTATCATCAACCTAGACTATACGTATATATTCATGTTTTCCTAAAGCCAATAGTATTGTACGGTTTGAGTTAGTATCATCCTGTGAGTTTATCTTGTAATGTTGTCTGTCAGTTTATTTATATATTTAAATTACATGTATGTGTGTATTTACTATGAAATATTCAGTAGAAAAGAAATTGAAAAATGATGTCACCATTTCGTTTAGGGAAAAGTGGTTACTGAAACAACAGTATCTTGGTTGGAAGACAGAATCAGCATGCATCTAGAATAAGATTAATCTCCAGATGCTAATACTGCCTACTGTTACTCAATTGAGCATCTGCTTAAACCCTGTTGAGCAAAGAAGTATTTTTCTAGAATGGCACCTAGCTTCATTGACTGCATCTGTGATGTGGAAAACACTAGAGAGAAAGCATGCTTCATCATCTCTCTCCTCAAGCTGGCAGTTTTGCTCTGTTTTCCTTCTTCTAATGCTAAATATGTAGACTTCAATCCCTAGCGTAGGTCTGAAAATTATTCAGCTCCTTAAGGCCATACAGTTATTTTTCCGTTTTCAGAGGTAGAAGAGTTAATTTGTGTACTGTGGAACAACGTAAAGTAGAAGCTGAACTTCAGGAAAATACCATTAGTTTCCTTCATGGTTATAAGTGCCTGTGAACCCCATTGTTTTCATTGTTAATAGCTTTACAATTAGCCTCCAGCTTCTGCTGAATGGTAAAGCGTGACCTTTTCTCCCATAGGCTTTGGGTCTTTTAAGCTTAAAATCAGATCAGTTTAGTTCTTCAGCTGGTAACTGAAAGGGAATAAACATCTGTAATGGGAAAAAGGTCCTCCAGTGTCACCTTTACACACTTTTTAAGAAGTGGGCTTGATTATCAGGTTTGCAAGTGCAACACAATATTTTTATAATTTGTTAAAATTTAAGGTCAAATCTGTATAGAAGCAGTTAAGATGGATTTGATATAGCTAGTGGCATGTGTCCTAAAAGGAACTTCCAAAGATCTTCTGCACTGTTTCTAGTTGTAGTCAGTGTGCATGATTCTCAGTTATTTAAAATCTGAATCTTACTCTTATATAAGGTATCAGCTAAATGAATTGGATTTTTGTTAGAACAAGAAGTTCAAATTGAAATTACTAGGATGGAGAGGAATTATTGAATCAGATGGTGGAGGTGGCTTGTGGGTGAAATGCTAGTCAATAAAAATACAGATATAATGGGGTGTATTTCATATTTGCTTTTGAGGAAATTCAAATGCATAGAAAACCTCCTGTAAAGGTTTCTAATGAGTAGATATATCTAGATAAAGAAAATAATGGGAAAATTACGTGTCTGATTGATAGGCAACAGAACACTTTTTTGTCTTAGAAGGTGAATGACTACTATATAATGAACTGGCTCTCATTTGATAGGAAGAAATACATACAGAGACTAGTAGCTGGCAGAGTGCATTCTCTAATATAAGCAATAATTCTTGATTACAAAAATTTCAGTTGGTCAATTTTCTACTGTAAAGCAGGAAATTATTTTGTGCTTCCAGTGTTGCAGGGAAGTTTATGCTTTTGTTGCATGTATGTTGTTCAAAGACAGATTGAAAAGATGGTCCCGGTTCTTATGAGTTCACAATTGATGTAGTATGTTAGACCAAGACGTATTTGTTTGTGCTTGTGGTTCATCTTACTGTCCTGTTGGAAATTTTTGACTGTTTTGTGTGTAAACGTCAGACCTCTTAAGTGATTCTCAATTCAACTAAAGAAATACAGTGGTTAAAAGATGTATGTAAACACTTTATGTAGGGAAAGATAAATCTACCAAAATTAGGAATACTTTCAAAATTATGGTATTCCTAATGTTTTCTGACATGAGGTCTTACTAAAACAAATATACAATTTGTTAGCCCACTAAAACCCCTGAACAAATGCAAGCTTTCCACCTTCCATTATTCAGAAGGCATAATGTAAAACTGCATAACCATTCGTTGTTTCTTCAGAGTGGATATACTGTGTTCTTTAACTGGTTTAAGATTTATTCTGCTCTTCGTCAGTTTTATTTGAATCCATCTAAAAAGGTCAGTAGTTGCTCTAGGCACCTCAGCTCTTCTTATGCACTCATCAAGACAGAGTTGTAAGACTTTATAAGCTAGAATGCAGTATTATATAGAAAACATTTCAAACTGTATGTTTTCAGTATTTTAGTCTGTCTCATTCTTCTACTTTACTGTGGGGTTAAACACTGGAGGACTTTGGGTTAATGCTTTTTGAAGATCTTTAAAGCAACAATGTAATTTAAAAAAAAAAAAAAAATTACCTATTTAAATTGCTTAGTTCTTCTCACCTCTCTGTATCTGATTCCACTCTATTGTCTGACCTGTTTGCTATCCTGAAACTACATTATTGACCATAATCTGAAGGAGCAGGTTAAGTCTGTTTAATTTGTTGTCTGTGATATGTCAAATGACAGATTTGGTTTCATTTTGTATGAGGAGGACCAGGATTAGTACTGCAAACATGGTTTTAGTTGGCACTGAAATGGATTTGAAAAATAATTATGATTAGAGCTTTATCCTTTAAAGAGGGGTCATGCTATTTCGAACCTTTATTTATTGGTTGCCTGGCAACTGTTCATTCATGTTCCTGCTTATCATCATTCATTATAAGCATCTTTGCTGTATAGTAAGAGCAAATACATGGTAACAATTTATTTCTTTGTTGAATTAAAATTGACATATAAATTACTGACATAGAAAAAAATATTTCTGTAGTTTTAGTTACTAACTGTAAGTGTTGGTACAGTGTTTCTCTGCTGACTAACAGCTGGATTATGTCAGTTGAGGAGTAATCTGCACTTCTGATGTGATCATAATGTTCCTAGCATACCTTTTGATGTATTACAGTGCATAATTGACTTAGGGGCTTGTTCAGGTGTTCTTGTCATGCTTAAAATCTCCAGTTAATTTCAGGATCAAGGCTTCAGGATGTGAAAAAACTTGTCTTCTGTGATTTCAGTTTTGGCATTAGGCAACCCAGTCTCAGGTGATGAGACTTGAACCCATTATTGGGAAAGGGGTTTAAAATTCTGGGATTAAAACTGCTGTGACATGAGATATGCAGCAGAAGTAAGGAACCACAATAGAACATTAAAGTCACTTGATGAGTTCTCATTGTAGAAAAACAGCAGTTTTTATCACACTGTGAGAAAACATTCATAAAGGATATTATTTGACAATTTTTGTGAATGTTGAAAAATGTTTTGCCTTTTGTATTAATTCTTTATTAATTGTACTGTAATGGACCTCAGTGTGGAATAGCAGTGTGGAATGTGACAGTTGTACTGTGGAGCATTCATAGAAGATGCTTCTGCATGTTGGGAGGAATACTGGAACAAATTCCTTATAGCTGCATCTTAAAAGAGCATTTGTCACTGTAGGGCCAGGGTGGAAGTAGATTCGTCTCTCTGCTGCTGCCTCTTGGTAGCAGGGATTTTGCCTCAATACTGGACAGCTCAGAGATTACGGGAAGAATGTCCCTCTAAGACTGATGCCCTCAGCTTTGAGATTCTGGTTGTATTAATTCAGCAGTACTCTTCATACCATGCCACGATTATGGGGGACAAAGTAGCTGCTGTGAGACAAATCTGCTTTGATTTTTCATAAGCTTTTCCCTCTCACAGGACATAGATTATTTTGAAAATACCTGCCAAAACAATTTGTCCATTTCCAAGAACAAGGTTATGGAAAAATAAACAGTTTTGTTCATACTAAAATGGAAACTTTTTCTTTTTTTTTTTCCCCTTCGAAATGCTCTGCTGCCCTCAGGCTTTGAAGCACAGACTCAAAATGTGACCTTTTATTGTATTTAAGATGTGCCTTTCCCTCTCTGCCTGAAAATTTATCCAAATGTGGCTAACTTGTGAATATTAGACGTTCTGTCATGAGCACACTTTCAGTAATGATTTCTTTTATTCCAGCAGAAGAAAGGAATCGCTAAAGATTGGCCGTCTCTGCAAACAGAAGCTTAAGTGGTAAGACCAGATTTCACCTTTAATCCCCACCTCCAAATTTTCCCCATGAGCCCGAGCTTTGGCGCAGAATCAGAGGCAGGAATCCTCTTCCTTTCAAGCTCTGACCGATTTGAAGGTTGTGTCAAGAAGAAAGGTCTCTGCATGAATACAACGGGGAGAAAAAAAGCAATGTGACAGAGCAGACGGTAGAAGCAGCCAAGAGAGAAAGAACTGGGACTGGTGTTTGGAGGCAGGAGCCTGGGACTGGTTTAGGTAAGGAGACACAGAGGTTGTGCAGAGAAAGCAGAGAGGAACCGTTCGGTTGAGGAGCCTGGAGGAGAGGTAGGAGGGCAGGGATGGTAAAACCTACTCACGCTGTCAGCCAAAAGCATGGGTGAATAATTGCAAGATGTCTGGAGTAGCTGGGCTGAATTTCACACTAAACATGGTAGGAATTCTGAAAGTCAAAATGTTTTATTTCACCGTTTTTTAACTGATGCAGTTCAGCTGCATCATTACTGCTTTTTATATGGTACAGAGGCTGCTTTTGGATGCTTAGAAAGAATTAAGTATTTCCAAGCTGATCCAAAATATTTTTTAAATGATTTTTTTGTGTGTGTGTCACCTCTGAACTAAGGAAACGTTATATATACCTCGCTAGCCACAACATCAGGCACTGGGATGTTGAGGAAATGACTTAAATTGAAGGTTTCAGAACACCTGGATTCAGTCTTCATACATGGCGACACAGATTTTATTCCACAAATTTCCTAAAGCGGAAACGAAACCTCACAAGGTATACTTCCCCTGGGGACACATCAGAACTCTGTAGTTTTTATTCACTAGATTCCTGTCTAATTTGTCACAGAATTGGGTTCAGTTCATGTACGAAGTAGAGAATCACAGGAAGAGAGAGCAGGGCTTTGTGGAAATGCAATAGCTGAATTTTGCCTGCGGAGTTTGCTTCCATCCCCCTTTTACGTCAAGGCTTCTATAATGTGGGGCAAGTTGCCTCACGAGGTAATAGTTAACAGAGATTTTCATATTATGGACCCATCTTGATGTCTGTGGGTCTGGTAGGAGGAAGTGAATCACTGACTACCTCAGATAAAGTCCACGGGGCTCTGCATTGACTATACCAAGTGATGCAGAGTGCCAAACCAGCTGAAAAATCAAGTAGACAATATCTCTAATTGGATACCCCAAATTAGCAGACATTTTTTACTTTAAGCTATTTGTTTGGAATAAAGATTTATAAAAAATGATAGGATGATCCTATCTCTTAAATTTCAAGATGTAAAAGATGTTTTCTAAGCGTGGTGGGGAGAGGAACAGCAGAAAACTCACAGTGTTGGGTTCAGGTTAGTATTTGTGTGCCCCAAATAAAACCTAGAGTCCCATAAAAGTAAGCTTGACAGTGAACATTAACACTTGAAGAAAGCTTTGCTCACATACTAGTCTGAATGCCAAAGGAGTACTTGTGAAGAAGATCAAGCAGAAAATTCCCACTGCCCTGTCAAATTGCATTCATATACCATTGCACAGGAACGGATGAAACAAAGGCTTTGTAAAGTTATTCATTAGAAGGGAGAAGAAGGGAGATAAAAAAGGTGAGGGACAAGCCCATGGTGTTAGAGAACACGGGAATAAGTTGCTGACCCAGAAGAGACCAAAGTTCATGTCTTTATTGGTGATCGTATCTGGGGTACCTCCATTTCAGGTGTACACCACAGAGACTTGCCTTTTTGTTACTGCACAGAATCTTTCCCTTCGTTTTCTAAAATCCTTCCAGTTCCTTCAGAATTAACAGTTTTCCTATTACATAGTCTGGTTTTTGAGGAAAACAGTTTTTCCTGGAAAATTCTTCATCGTCTCTCCAAGTAAAAGGTGGTGTAATTAAAGGCTGCATGTGCATCTGCACAAGGGATTGGTATTGAGCAGTGTGATTAGCTTTTGTTCTCTTCCTACCGGCTTTAAATGTTTATAGAGCCTGTAGTGCTCTCTTAATTTGAGTATGTGTGTGTGTATATGTGTGTAATATTATACAGCTGCACAAGATTTATCCCCTACCTAATTTATTGCTGTTCTTCTTATTTTTCATTAAAATATAGGATTTTCCATTGGTTCCTTATCGATTTTCATTCTTTTATTTTTCATGTCAGTCAGCCCCACTGCAAATGTAGGGGTATTAGTAATAGCTCACTTATTTTAACAGGTGCTTTTTATTTTTAGTGAGTTGGGTACTTATGAAAGGTAGTAGGTTAATAGCTTTTAGGAAGTATTTTAGCTCATCTGCTCATTAGGTAACACCTCCATCCTACCAAAGTCAAGCATAATAGCAAAAGGGTGACCAAACTGGAGAGTTGCTATATCCTCTGACTTTTTGGTTGTCAGTTAGCACATATTTAATAGCTTATTTCACTGGTAACACTGGCATCTATCCAGTGAGAGCTAGACCAATACTTTCAAATGATTTCTGGTGGAGGGGTTTAATGTTAACAACCCAGATTGCCTACATGGGGCTGGATTTGACCAAGAAACAGGAAAAAAGCCCTACTCTTAAGAAATTCTGTTTTCTGTTACAAACCAAAAGACTCCAGGATCGCTCTCCCTTTTAGTCATAGAGATAGGAAGTACACCATCAGGCACGGGGTCCTGACCTCAGCTGGAGAATCTTTTGCCAGGAATCAAGTAGTTGCTGCGCTCTCTGAAATAGCCAAACGAACTGTCTGCTTAGCCATGGATTAAAATTCACTGATCAAGACAACAAGTGAGACAATAGTTTGCTCCTCCTACTTTACCCTACAGCAGATCCTCATAGAATCATAGAATGGTTAGGGTTGGAAAGGGTTTTAAGATTACCTAACCTGCAGTTCAGCATCAGGGTGGGGTTTTTTTTTTTAGTTTTTAATCTTTTTTTCCCCCAGAAATAACCATTGTACCTGTAATAACTTGAACAAATGGGATACATAAATGCAAGTGTCAAAAAGGAAAACCGATCCATTTTTTTAGTAACACAGAAACTGTACAAGAGCAAAGAATAAAGACAGCTTCAGGAGTCCTGATGCACTCAGCAGTCACCATCATTTTGAGTAGCAGCTTGCAACAAATAAAGTGCTGTTTCCCCTGAGCAAGGACCTTTTCAGCATCACTTTCACAACCACAGCCTAACTCTGCTTCTCTAACAAGCCACAGGCTTGAGTGAACCATTATAAACTGCTTAATGCTTTCTAGAGACCTCAAATATGTGAAGTACCCTCTGTATAAAAGAGAGAGCTTATTGCAAAACCAAGCATAACAAAACTGACCTGCTGAGAACAGGGCGTCTGTCTTTTCACATTGGTATTAGGTACCGTGCTTGGATTTAGTAACAAAGCAACATATGCTTCCAAGTCCATCATTTTTATACCAATATACAAGACAGAACAACTAATATAATCTCAATTATGCAATGCAAGGATGGCCATCTGGCTGCTCAGGAATTGATTTTGACCCAGATAACAGCAAACGGTTTTGTATCAGAGACAAAATATTTCAGTGTGACATTCACATCTCTATTAGACAACATTAATGAACCCAAAACAATTTCAAGATGTAGTGCAAAAGTTATACTGATGGAAAAGAATATATTCAGTGGTGTACTTATATACCCTACATTATCAGTCTCCTTGCAGAGCTAGATTCCTCTCACGATAGCCAATATTAAAATATATATATTTATATATATATATATGTATATATAAAATCCTTTCTCAGTGTATCTGACCAAGTTAAAGATCTACTATACATATCAATAAAGCTTTACTATTGCTTGTAATGATAATCCTGTATCATCCCACTCCTGAGGTGGGTATATCTCAATCATGAATATTTGGGTCATTGCATAAAGACATATACCTACTTTGATGTACAGTAATCTGACTGTATCTCTATGTATCTCAAAGGCTCCAAAACAACAGTAAGGATCACAATAAATAGTTTGAGCATAAGGTTAACACTGCAATTTTTCATAGGCAAAGGCAAGGGTTTGATAAATACACTGATGATATAAGTGGCTTAGACACTCCTAGCATAAATTTAGAGAGAGGAGTAGACTAAAAAGTTTATTCTCATTTTCTGGGCATGAGGATGCTTCTTTCTACTAGCAGTGGCTGGTCCATCTTTGTCATACTCGTTCAAAACCTCATGGCTCACTCACCCATACCACCGACAGAAAGAAGGTGAAAGGCAGGGAGGGTAAACTTAAGATGATGAAGATATTCTGGACCTGCCATGTGGCCTCAGCAGTCCATTCCCAGGGAAGGTTTGCAAAGGCATAAAAAGGAGTTCGGCATCTAACTTGGCCCAAGGAAGAATCAGCCGCCCTACAGGCAGCTGAGTGCCTGCCTTTCACTGAGTTCAACTTGACAAGAAGCATAGAATAGTTAACATTTAAACTACTTTCATGAGGTGTTTTGTTTTGTTTTGCTTTTTCCTCAGGGCTTTTTTTGGTCAGGGTTACTTCACCTTTGTGTGAATGAGTAGCATATACAGGCTTTGTTGTGACACATAGCAGAGAAGTGGTAAATTCTTGAGATCTGGCAGTTGTAGTTTGTGACACTCACTAAGTTTGCAGATTAGTTTAGCTCTCCCTTCAAAATCCAGAGTGGTTTTTAGACTACATATCAACGATGATAAAATGTTCTGACAATAATTAAAGTGAGAATTCTGTATATTTGAGCTCTCACTGTTGAGTGAAAACTACTGTAAAAACAGATGTTGTATGCTTTCATTGCAAAGGACATACTAATGTTGTGTCCTGTATAGAATATATGAGTAAGGACAACAGTGTAGAAAGCTTAGGAAGCCTCCATCTTCTGCATGGGCAAAATGAGTGATGATGGTGTAGAATTGCATGGGAAGATCAAACACACTGAGAAATGGGGGTGCTGAGATGAATAAAGACAGAAGTTACTTCCCAGCCATTATACAAACCCTCAACACTATCCTATTCTAATGATTTTCTTATTATAAGTTACACCTGAGAAATATGTAGTATTTAGGGTAGCAACACTTATGTTTCAATTCACCTTCCTAATAAATTAACACACCTTTGCTATTTGCTTCCTCAAAATGCAGGTAAGCTTTTCCTAAATGCTGAGAATTGTTAATGCTGGAGTCTTAACAAGCTGAGGAAGAGCATTAAAAAAATAAATCCAAAATTAATTAAATTCCTGTTTTACTTAGTGAAAGAATAAAGATCTACAGCATACATGTTTAATTAGAGTCATAAATGTACCAACATTCTTAAACATATTAATATTTTTAAACATGTAACTGAATCAAGTAATGGGCTGAAACAAAGCATATTATCAGCAATGCTATATTCAGAATCTGTTTGAAGATAAGCAGATGGGTAAGTTTAAACTTAGAAAACCAGAGTTTTAGGCCAATAAACTTATCTCCCAGAGTCTCTTTTGTACTTTATGGTGGGAGGTCTACACCTATTAATCTGAAAGTGCAATGGATTCTCTCTTCAGGAATGATTTTTTTTGCCTGCATATTTATATCTTCCCCAGCCTTGATTTAGAAACTCATTTATCTTGAAACAGATGGATATCAAGCCCAACTCTTTCTTCAGATTAGAATGTATTGGAGTTGCTCAGGCTTATCAGTGCCATAGATAAAAAGAGATTCAGATCTTCTGTACTGTACTTGGTTCTTCCTGTGGAGATGTTCAGACCTGTAAACTCTGCAGGTTGCTAGGGCTGACTTTCCTAAGCTGTACTCTGTAGCTACAGAGTTGTTTTCTCCTTTCCCAAAGAAAACTTCTTGTTGACCAAGAGGTACCATCTGGATACCAGTGGCCAACCTACACCAGTGTGCCACCTCCTGAACTAGCCAGAATCAGATATATCCAGAAAAAGCGTTAGAACTACACCATAAAATCAAGTGGAAATTGCCTCCTGGAGGACTTACTCTGGTTTCTAAGAGTCAAACAGTAATTCTGGCTTCAGTTAGGGCAAAAAAAGATTTCATTTACTGTTGAATCAGAACCTATATGTTAATATGAAGATACACAGAATATAGTGTTTATAATGTCAACATCAATTTCAAAGAAACTAAAACTTTCAGACCTGAGCACACAGATTTCTAAGTTCATTTATTCCTACTTGTTAAACAACAACTTTCTATAGCAGCAGTCAACAACAAGGCACATTTTTTGTTCACCTAAGCCAAACACATTTGAGAAGAATAAATGATGGCATTGTGTTAGCTTCAGTGCAAAACAGTTTATTACTGAAGTCTTCATCATTTTATGCCACAAAGGAATTAAGGAGATTACATGATTAGCAGGTAGGAAAAATATCTGGAAATGCTACTCACTAATAACTCTTTGATGAACATAATACATATGGAGTAGATAAGGAGATTTCTGATCTGGCACTCTTTACAACTTGCAGACATTTTGGGAAGTACCATTGATTTAACTGAGTCTTGAATGTTGACGCAACAAAGCAGTGCTAAACCTGCTAGAAGTTCTATTTGTGGATAGCCCAGACATCTGATGTTGCTTGCTTCAGGCCCACAGTTAATTTTTAACACTGTGGGGACAAGCCAGTGACCCTGTGTTCTTGCTCAGGAATGTCTGACCATTCACCTGCTCTTAGTCCCTACTGAATGGACACTATACTAGAATACTTTGGTATTTAAACATGCACCCAGTTGAAACTTTTCTGTGCTGCTTTCACTTTAGATCTGTCTAATATTATTGTATTGCTTTGGAGGGAGGGTGCGTTGAGCTGTGGGTAAAGTTTGCAAAAGCGAAGGACCACTTAAGGAGGAGTTAAATGGCTTTTGATTATAATTTCTTATTAAGAAACTGCTTTAACAAAATCAAGATGGAGTACTTTGAATGCAATAAAATTATGACTTTAGCTTAAAATAACAGCAACAGAAATATATAAGTAAATTAGGACATTGTAGAAATATGATTAAGACCCTAGTAATTAGGACAACTAGTAATACAACTAGTATTGTACTACAGTACAGAATACAGATACTTATTCCAAGTTTAATGTATTTGTAGCTAGCAAATGATAATTAAAACAAATCCTATTTGCTCTGTATTTAAAACTTTATCATACAAGGAGCAGAGAGTGGAATTATGTTGGTGATTTATTTTGTGGCTGTTTTCTTTCTGGTTTTGTGTCCACGTTTAAATCATGAAGAGAAAATGAGAGCACTAGCAAATCCCAAATACTTTATTTAGAAATAAATGTGTAATTGTTCAGAAATAGACTATTGACTTTCACTGGGTTAAAGAGCTCATGTACTGATTAGGCTTGAAGCTATAATTGTTCTTGTCACCCAAACTCTGCTCAGTCAATATCTTTTTATCATATACATTTTTAATCACATATTAATAAACAAGAAGGTGCTTTATTGATGGCTGGATTAGTTTATTGACCAACTCAACAACTCTATATAGGGTTTCTGAACACAGAAACAAGGTCAATGTGTAAAGATGAGGAATAGTACATTCACCATCTTTAATATACTTCATTTTGGTAGTCTACTTCCTTTCTTAGAAGTGCTGCAGTCCATACAATTTCTCCATTTCTTTGAGGTATTATTTCATATTTGAAACAATCTCACCATTCAAGCACATTTTGGATTGAGTTTCAGGAAATGTAGACTTCTATGAGCTCCTTTAATTTAAGATAATTTTGTCACACTGATACCAAGCTGTGTTATTTTTTAAACCTTTAGCAATTTGTGTTTTCAGATACTTGTAGATTCTCACCAACTATTCTTTAATTCCTTATATTTTGGAAATTATTTAGACTTTACAGGTTCTCCTAACAGCTAATTTTCCGATCAGTTCTATTTATTTTTCTCTCTGTGAATTGGGAGTATTCCCCTCAAGTAATACAGGTTTGGAAGGCTGGCCTCTAAAACAACTGTATGAAATTAACAATTTAGACGATAACAGAGCATGGCAGTACCTGTGTTTGTTCTTTCCTGTCAGGCAAAACCTATGCTGAGGAACTCCCATTCCTGCTTCCCCCCTGATTATTGCTTTTATTTTTCAAAGGGATGGAAAGTGGACTAGAAATAGATCTTTACATCTGCATCTCCATTTTTTAAAAAACACCATTTTTGCAATAGAAAAGCAATCAGTTGTAAATATGTTGATGATTCTGCCTGTCAGGCACTCATATGATCACCTAAAACCAAAAGTGTTGTGGGAAACCAGCTGACTGCCAGGATGTTCCGAGCAACCTGATGTAGTTGAAGATGCCCCTGCTTACTGCAGAGGGGCTGGACTAGATAAG
>JBCJKH010014845.1:0-11204 GCA_039877255.1 Loriculus beryllinus | reverse complement strand
ACAAGCTCAGCTTTCTCAGCCTGTCTCCATAGGAGAGGTGCTCCAGACTCTGATCATCTCTGTGGCCCTCCTCTGGACTCAGCTAACAGTCTGCGCCTTTCTCATGCCAAGGACCCCAGAGCTGGACGCAGTACTGCAGGTGGGGTCTCAGCAGAGCACTGTAGAGGGGGAGAATCATCTTCTGTCTGCTGGTCATGCTCCTTTTGATGCAGCCCGGTATACCATTGGTTTCTGGGCTGCAAGAGCACACTGTTGAGTCATGTTGAGCTTCTCATCAATCTACACCTCAAGTCCTTCTCAGGGAACTCTCAATCCAGTGAGCCTTTAGTAAAGTTACAAACTTTACTAAAGTAAAAAGGATCACCAAGTCAATAGTTCTATATATGACCAAAGCACAGAGTTGGTTGTTACTGGAATATATTGCAGGCTAAAGCAAGGTAATCTTTTTTAAATTCTCCCCTCCCAGATCTTGGGAGAAAGCTAGAATACTTAAAAAATTTCAGCCTTATTTCTTCTTGAAAATGGTCAAATAAGTTGAGGTAATGTTTGAACAAAAATAATTGCACAAAAATATTTCATCTAGGGAAAACATTTAATGAGCAGGGAAACGGTTAAATTTGTGTCAGATTTTACACTGTTAGTAAGATTTCATCACTGCATATCTTTGAGCTTCACTTGATTCATGCAGGCTTAATGTAGCAAATATAAATTAACAAAGGATTAGCACTTTGATCTATCACTGGCATGTGACAGCAGTTGCCCTGTGTTGATGAGTGCATAATAATTGATAGAGTGCTTTAGGGTGTCCTTTTAGCAAAGTTGAAGAAGTTTGAAAGCTGGCACCTATTGCACTTGGACGACACTTTTTCTGCAGGGCTGCATTGTACTATGTTAAAAGAAGTGTTTTATCTCTTTTTTTCACATCAAGTGACAGGGAAATAATCTATCCAATGCTTGCATTCGACTAATTGTGTTGCAGGATGACCGTATCAGCTACACTCAAAGCTACACTTTGGTACTGGAGTCTTCATTTCAAGCCCCTTAAAGATAGTCTCCATGATTTTGGACACCTCAGTTAAGACTACGTGTGGGCTTGGCAATGCAGGAGGACTGTGGCATGGTGGCAGTTGTGGTCATTCACTCTTTATTCTGTCAACTTCCACTTAAGAAGGCACTTGGCTGCTAGGCTATTGCCACCAATGTCCAGTCCTTGTGAAGGAAAGCAAGGATTTTACTTTCCCATAACAGCTGGCCAGGATGCAGCATGGTGTAGTGCCATGAATGCCTCTTCATGGCTGGACTTGACTAGTTTGAATCCTCAGCCATAGATCTCTCAGTAACGTGTACAAGGCACCAGCTCAGGCTTGATTCTGAAGTCTGATCATGAACCAGTGGTTGAGCCAGATGAAAGAGTCTGGCTATGGTCAATGAACTTTAAACTCTGTCGCTAATTGTCAGCAATAAGTAATCCTCTCTTCAACCCCTTTGCTCCCATTTGTAGTTGAGATGCTTTGCAGATATTCAGATCAGAACTCTCGAATAAGGGGTGTTTAGGCGCAAAGAAAAGTGAATCTGAACTGTTCTGTGCTAGATCTATGCACGATACAAGTATGAAGATCTAAGGAGACCCTTTACCAACTTTGATAAAAAAAAATTGATGCACCCTCTTCTGTCTGGGGCTGATATCTCTCAGCCATTTATTTATTCAGACTGAGCTAGGATTTTGTTTGGTGCTTTATCTGTTTGATGTCCAAATACTGTCACCTTAAATCCTGTGTGCTTTTCTGTGTGCTCTTCAGATATCTCCAAGACTCTAGCTGAGGCAAGTACTGAGACAAGACCTGAACCATGGGACTTAAGAAAGTTGTTGGCTTCCAGGTGGGTTAAAAAAAACCCAACAGAAGTGCTCCTGAACTTCTGAGGAATGCAACAGCTGCTAAGCAGGGTTACCAGCTATACCTTGATGTCATGTCAACTTGGCGTGCCCAGCACTGTAACAGTAGAGCAGCATGAGTAGTGCAGTGCTAGAACTGGATTGAAGTTGACTGGACAATGTGGAAATGGTTTACTGAGTCAGCTTGAGGTTTCTGTACTGTTCAAGCAAAGTTTATTTTCTCTGTCCCAAAAACAAGTAAAAAGAGAAAACAGGGAAAGAAAGGGCAAGGATCATGCAGGATAAAGGACAAGAGACTGCAATTGCTACTTCTCCCAACTACAGACCCCTGATCTGAAATGCCAGTTAGAGAAAGCTATTACTTTCTGGACAGTAGCAACTGCTTCACAACTGAAGTTGAAACTGACTTTTCTGTAAAATCACCTTTATCCACTTTGCAGGAATTTTCCCAAGAGGAACCATTGTGTTTGCATTCAGGTGTGACAAGTAAATGCTTAGATTTCCTTCTGCCACATCTGGGAGCAGTGTGGTTTCCCACCCACAAAGGAGGTTGTGGCAATGCCATATTGCTGAGCACCCTTGCTTGAGCTTTTGTGCAGTAGTGAACTTCATAAAGAGAACTTGGTGGTCAAAAGTAGATGAGAAAATTTTAGGTCAGATGCACCACTTCAACAGTTGCCTCTGTTTAGAAGCAGTTGGATGGGCTGTACTTCAGTACAGGCCTAAACGGATTACGAAAACATAGCTCAAATGCCCATCTGGTCAGCCCAGCCTGTGCAGATAACTCAAAGGAGTTGGACTGAGAAAAGTGCCACGTGGCTTAAAGCCATACATTTTCCCTAAGGTCTTGCTTTCCAAAATTATTAAAATAAGACGCATGATGCTTTTAAAGCCAGAGTTGGAAGCTGAAAAATGCCTAGCGTTGTAGGTTTGCGCCATAGCGAGGAAAAACCTGACACCAACACGTGTCCGTTGGTGGAGTAGTAGTCTGGGATTCTGATCTTCACCTCTCAAAAAAAGATTTGCATGTACCTCAGTTACTGACCAGATTTCAAGGCTGTAAGGAATGTCTGACCTGTGGAGTCAGATGTTATGTACCCATCCTTGTTTTTGCTGGGAAGCTGAATGGAAGCACTGAGTTTGGGGGGTGTGTGTGAAATGAGGGCTGAAGTTGTTCATGTAATAAGCAGTCCCCAAGGACAAGCATGATTTCTCCTGAAGAAGCCATGGATACTGTGCTAATGCCTCAGATGAACCATGGTCAGAATGGCTTGCAAATGGAGAAGGGGTTATCTGTGGGAGGGACTCATGCCCTGCTTGCTGCGGGAGGAAGGTGTATCAGATGATTTGGGCAATTCCAGGTATTTACAAAGAGAATAGAAAAGGAATATATTTGAGAAAGGAACAGTAACACAGGTCAAGTTCCTGCTTGGACAAGTTTGTATTGTTCTGTTAATGTAAGTATGTCTTAAGAGGGTTGGGTATGCAGGCTGGTGAAAATGTTGACACCTAAGGATATTTGCCCAAGGATTTTTCCTTGGAGGTTATATCACATGAGGCTGGTTATGATAAAGGAAAATCTTTGTGCATCTTTCAAAGTAGGAAATGACCTAGTAGTTAAACCACCTTTGACTTTCATTGCTCACTTAGATCTCTGTTGCAAGGTTTAGTATTTTAGAAAGTTGGCTATCAACTGTAGTATTTATGTAAGCTTTATTTTTTGTTGTTGTTCTGTTTGGCTATCCTTCTGCTTGGAAAGACTTATTTTATCATTAAGTATTGATTGGAATTCACTTCAAGGGCTTCATTGTTCACAAAGGAGTTTAATTAGCTTGGGACAAAAGATCTGTGAGGCATACTTAATATCCAACAGGAAGAGAATCATAAGGAGAGTGTGCCTTGTGTGTATGTATCCAGCAATGCTCTGTGTATGTCAGTTTTGCTGTTGGCATAATTGTGTATGGGATAGGCTCAGACGATATAAATTAATCTGACGCACTCTCAGAGTTTAAGAGATTGTATTTTGCATGAAAATAGAGTGTTTGACAGCTGTTTTTTTCCTTTCAGCAGGATCAGGAAAGGGAGATGCCATGGTGGTCAATGAATATAAAACATCACTCTGAGATTGTGTGGTCTGGTGATAGTGCCAGCTCTTCTACTGACCAGCCATACCACCCTAAGCAAATTGTGTGTCAAGCCTGTTTCAGTTCTTCTACCTGTAAAATAGGGAGAGTGACTGCCATCTCCTAATGCTTCAACATCTGTGGGGGAGAACATAGCATAAATACTAACAAGGAAAACAGTTTTCAGTCTCACAACTGCTGTCACAGGCCTTAAATTCTTGAAAGTTTGCTATCTGTGGAAATCAGCTGATCTGCACTCAGGTTAAGGTTTCTTGCCTGTGCAGAGTAAAACTTAGCACTAATCCTGCTCACTTCTAGGAAGAAGCTTTCCCCCTGGAATACACACCTTCTTCTTTGCAGGAGTCTATGTTCACAATGGATGAAGATGATACTGCTGTGGTGCTAAAGCGAATTTGAAATTTCAGACTACTTCCTTTCAGTTGATACCTATTATTCATCTGAGTGGAGCAGTTCTGGAATCTGATACCTCTTTAGAGAGCACCTGGCTTCAATCTGAGAAGCAATAAAAGAGAGGAAGAATAAAAAGAGTGGTCCGTACAATATACTTAGCAATGGCATTTTTAGCTGCTTCAGTAGACTTCTTCATCTTAACTGCAGGCTTTCACATTACCTCTGGCTGCACTCGTTTAGCTGCAGCCTTTAGCTCTTCGTCTTGTTTGGCTATTCTCTTTGAAAGGATTTACTTTTTTTTTTTTTTTTTCCTGTATGAATTGGCCAGAAGACACTTTGAGGGCTTACTGATCATGATGGAGTTTACTTGCTCTGGAACAAGCCTCCGATGAGGCATACTTGTAAGGTGCTTCCTATGGTTTATGGACTGTAAAGCATAACTTTCTTTAATCTGCTTCCTGTGTAAACTTGCTGTGGCCAGGTTTTTCCCAGTCTCAGCTTGCTCCTACACCTCCAGTGAAGTGTGAGGATGCAATGAACCCTATCCTTTCTTGAAGGTGACCGGTGAGCGAGGCTTGTTTTATGAGGAGTTGTGCCAAGTTCCTCAAGATGTGTGAGTTTTGGAAACTATGCAGAAATACCTCTTGCCTCTTAGTCCTGAGCCAGTACTAGGCTCGTATCAGTTCAAGCATTATCTCTTCTTTTTTAATTTGTTATGAAAAGACAAGTTTGGTCGCATCTGTTGCCTCTTGTTGAATTTTTGTGAGATTTCTCTAACTTCACAATTAAGATAAAGCTGCTTAATTTATCGAGGATTTATAAAAATGTGACATGCAGTGGCAGATCGGAACCTTGGAGTCATGTAGTTTCTTGTTGGAAGGAAAACAGGTTTCACAGTAAATATTCAGGGGCAGATACATCCCAGAGCTAAGCTTCAGAGCTGCAGTTCGTAGCCATGCCCTGGCTGGGCTGTGGTGTGACCTCTGTGCCACCTGTGTTGGAAGCTGCCACCAAAGCTGAGTGGGGAAAGCTTGTGGGAACAAGAGGAATTCTGGGGGGTCCCTACTGCTGCCCAGGAGTGGGAGGGACAAGCTGAGGTTGAGGAGGAGGATCGCTGACCAAATGAACACATCTCTGCCTTTTCAGTGGTTCCTTTTTAGGAACTTGGAATTTTCAGTGTACCTCACATACCAAAGAACAAATATATCACGAAAGACTAATTAACCAGGTATATTTTTGTTTCTTTATTATGAGCCTCCTTTTCTGCAGCTCCCAGTTCCCTCAGCTGCTCCTTATATAAGGCTTCTTCTGTTGAGCCTTCGTCAGCTTTGCTGGACATACTCCAGTGATTCAACGTCTTTCTTTCTCATAGTGAGGAGCCCAGAACTGAACACAGTATTTGAGGTACGGCCTCATCAATACTGAGTACAGGGGGACAATCACTTCACTGGCCCTGCTGTCCACACTGTTTCTGATACAAGCCAGGATGCCATTAACCTCCTTCACCAGCTGGGCACAAGCTGCTCATGTTCAGCTGGTAGTCTCTCAGGCTGTCACTTCTTGCAGACCTGTGATCTCAGCTCAACTTGTTGAGAACAAGTATCTTACAAAAGTGTGAAGATGCTGAGTTTTCTACTGTCATAGTTGAGCTTGTTTTGTGGTCGTTGCACGCAGAATGTGATTGTTTGGACTGTTCTAGCACTTTCTGTTATAGGCAACAGTCTTGTGTAGGAAGCAATTGAAAATGGGTATTACATAAAGAAGGCAGGTAAGTTTGAAAGTTCGAGTTTGGTAACAAATCATCTATAAGACATTTGAAATTAAGTAGCTCTTTGCATGCTTTTGTAGGCATGGGTTTGAAAGCTTGCTTCCCCACACACTATTTCTATTGTTAAATTGCATCATTGCCTCTTTCAAAAGCTCTGCTTAAAAAGTTCAGAGGTGATGTGGAGAAAAAGAGTTATGATATTTTTCCCTTTTTTATTAAGCAAGAGGAAAAAAATGGTTGTTAAATATAAAAACTTGTCACCAGAAATTTTAATCTACTGCTGACAAATGTAAAGAAAAGGCCAATGGATATTAATTGATAAAATTAGGTGACATAACATGAGGGACCTGCAAAACCTGAAAGGAGCATTATGGTAGAATAAAATGCAGCACAGACAAGTTTAGTCTTAATTTTTGCTAATGCTGGTGTTTTCTTTTTTTTTGGAGTAATGAAAGGAACCTCTTTAATGTATACTTAGCATGAAAATTATGAGATTGTTTATAATAACACAATACAAGTTCACATGGATATATAAAACTGCTGCTAGTACCAAGGAAACCTTTCCATTTAGTCTAACTTAACTTGTTATCATAGAGGAGCAATAAATGCCTTCTAAGCCTAAATAAAGTTTTTTTGGGTTTGCTCTAAACAGGGTTGCACTGAGTATGTTCTGGCAATACTTTATAATTTCTCCTCTATCAAGAAATGTGGGGGGCATACCTGTATTCATAACATTCCCTGCCATTAGTGTGTGTTTATGTTTTACTTTCAGAAAATCATGTCTCACTATAGTGCTAGCTGGAATGTCTCTCCATGTTTTAAATGACTAGACTTTGAATGTTTCAGATATGGATGCACCCTTTCAGTTTATCTTGTTTTCCCACCATTGTTTCTGCCTGGTCAAAAGTAGATCAAAGTCTGAGGAGAAATAACATGGAAATTTGGGACGGTTGAATGGGGACCACAAAAAAGCAGCAGAAGTTTCATAGGAAGTGCCTCAGGGATAATGTCTACAGAGCAAGCTGCAGCAAATGTTTTGAGGCTGGAACTGAGTGTGAAGAACGATGACAATGGTATCTTTGTCTCTCCGGGGAGCAGTGGGAAAAGAGCCATGTAGGACGTACAGCACAGCAACCCCTAGTAGTAATCAAACTGGCTCTAGGCAGAAGGACTGGAGAGAAGCAAAGTACCTCTCTATGGGCCTTGCTTGCTGCTTGGATACAGGTCTTGAAGATTATGCAGGGGCTCTTGGAGGGAAGACAGCCTCTCCAGCAAGGTGACGTCCTCCCAAAATCTGTTCTGGTGCAGATGCATCCTGGTGGGCTGTGTCTTGGGGTAAGGAAATCTTGGAAGGTGACCCTCCAACTTCACAACCCAAGTGATATTTAGATAGGAGAGCTTGTTTCATGGGGGAACCTGAAAATTCCTGCCCCATGAACTGTCTGCTAAATTGACATTTCTGCAGGCAGTAAAATTTGATAAGGAACAGCAAAAGAAGCCAGGTCTCTTCAGTGTTTGTATATATGACAGTTGATATTTCTCACAGCAGACAGAGCTGAATGGTTGCCCTCAGGGCGAAATGATGGACTACTTCAGTGGCTCTGTAGCTCATCCTGTGCAATGAATGAGACTCTTAAAAAATTGAGCTCTCTCCTAGACCTGAATGCAAGAGCCCTGGTTATTAACCTGCTGAAGTCAACTGTACAGCTAAAGCTCTAGCAAATGAAGTTTAAAATGACTTCATGTACCTAAAGGTAGAATATAATTCTGCTATTGGAGGTGGGTGACAGGAGAAAAATTAGGCTTGCAAGATCATCAGCAATGTGGTAATTGGTTCTGTTGCCTGCTTGGGGTGCAGGATACTGACAAATGAATTTGAGACAGTGTCATCTGTCTGAAGTGCTCAGGCTCTGATATAGTGTGAAAGAGCTTGTCATTTTAATATTGTGTGTGACTGTAATGGTTGTCAGACATAAATTGAATGGATTGGGAAGGGAAAAAAAAATCCACTATTTAAATGTGAGTCCTGGCTCTAGGAAGGTGGCTATCCATAGTTTTAAATAGTATATTAATACTTGTAACAGGGATGTTAGGGGTAAATTGCAAGTGCACATGATTATTTTCACCTTTGACATCTGGCATGCTGTTTTGGTGTGAGCTGAAGCTCCGAAATATGACTCAGTCTGGATTTCATATCCTACATTTCAGGGCCACTGAAGTCTAAGACTTGTTTGTTCAGTAAATAGTGGACACCAGCTCTTCATTTAATCATTCATGGTGGTACTCAAGTTTCTGTTCAGTTATCTGTCCAACTTAAAATGTTGGACCTGACTGCTCTTTTACACTAATACTTCTGATGTGTTTGTTAACTCTAGAAGTCATATGTGCACCACCTAAGTTTGACAACATTGAATTATCAGTTATGAGGCTGTCTGAATTGAACAGAGGATGCCAGTTACAATCCTTGAAGATATGTGATCTCAGGTTAACCATTCCACCCAACTCTTCACAAAGTGAGGCTGGTCTTGTATGCTTAAAATGGGAAGGGAATGGTAGGGAAAAAGGAAGTAAATTGTCTAAAAAATAGCTTGACTTTCAAATCTTCCAGGTACTTCAGGCTGTACTGAATCAAAGGCAGAATCTCCAGTAATGAATTCCACAAGGACTTGGGTTCAATTCATCCTTCTGTCTTAGTTACATAATTGGCTTTCATTGTCTTGTTTCCTGAATGCTTGCTGGCTGGTTACTGCTCTGAGATTTATGGACGTGTCTGTTCTTTCCAAGTCAGATACAGGGTAAAAGTTCAGGCAAGAGGCAGGTAACTCCTGTAGGCTATATTTGCTCTGTATTCAAGCAAATGTACTGTTGATATTCTATTTTTTGCTGAAAGTATCATGGCATTTTGCTATTACAGGTGCCAAACTGAAGAAGTGTGAAAAATATTGAACGGTATGACCAAGGGAACAATATTTTCCTCGAATATATGAAAACAGGCAAAGTAAATGTTCTCTGCAGCAGAGCTTAATAATTGTCTTAGATAGGAACAGAAACTAATCACCTCCGAAGAGAAGTTCGTCAGAAGCTGCCAAGAACCTCATACTTACGCTTATTTATTTAGGTAGCTGCCTGTCCTACACAGTCATTTTATCTACAGGAAATAACTAAAAAAATTAGGTAGTTTAATGGGTTTTCTATCCAATCCTTCCACCCTATCATGCCCTTCCCTTTGCCAGAGCATAAAGGAGTATTACACAATGTTTTCTTTAGCTTCCCAGTCTACTTTTAAATGCTGAAGGTGTGGGAGTTTGTGTTAATTTATCTGCAGGTAGCATTTGGCAAGTACATGAGAAGACAGTGTGGGTATTTCAGTCTTGCCACTTAATCTGACAGTTGAAAACGTATGCTGCTTATGCTATCTCATGCTTCTCTGTATTAAGTCCCTTACGGTTCCTTATTCATAGTGGTATGGTAATAGTCCTGAGTGAATATAAGTGTGGCTTAATCTTTTGAAATCTTAAAAAACCTCCAAAAAATCCAAACAATGAAGCACCCCCAAACCAACGAACCAAAAAACCTTTTACTCTCCATTTTGAGGGACGGATTTGGATTTAGTAGCAGAATAGGGAAACGGCTAATTGAACACACAGAGACATATCCAATTTCCACTGTGTACAGACCAGAGTGCTGGTTAGTTTGACTCGTGTATCTAACCCCAAACTATTAAAATCCAAGTCTTTGGTAAATCCTGTGGTACTAAACCTAAAGATTTGGCCACATGATTGAACATTACTAGCTGAGAGATGGGAATTAGCCTAGTTACCAAAATGATTGCACTTTGATCAGAAGACAAGATTTCAAAAGCAGGTCAGGCCAGAAACTTGTAAGTTACTTTAATTCAAGATATGCTTCTGGCAATTTCTTTTTCTCATGTGGCCTTATCTACGGCCAGGACTGAATCTTCTTTATACTGCAAGGAAGTTTGAAAGAGAAGCCCATTCCTGTGTTGCCTGGATAGCCTGTGAGGCAGACTTTCTCCCTTATGAATTCATTAAGCTCAGGTTTGATGTAAAGCTAAATCCGAAGTTTGGAGCTTCAGGCTATTTTGTTTTCATACCTGCTGCTCAGTCTGTGCCTGTTTCTAGCAATCATAGATTCCCTTTTACCTTTACATCAAATGAACAGCTCTTGAAAGGAAGCTAGAAGTGCTGCTTACTCACATGTGCAAGCACTGTCTGATTTGCTGAGGTTCAGTCATCTGCTCACTGACTGTGAATGCCTTAAATACTCCTCCCTCCTCTGTAGGTTTCCTTACAGTTGGTGATGGCTTGAAAAGAGCTAGGTAAACTTTTTCTTACAGTTAAGGTCAAAGAGTGTTTACATGTTTGTTTCGTATACAATAGCCCTGTGTAAGGAGGGGCTGTGCTGCTGGGAGGTAGAAGTAATTCCCTCTGCTGTTAACCACTTGGAAAGCAGAGTGGTTTTTATGTAACTGGCAGGATCCTTTTGCTTGCTGCGCAGTAGTTACAGTGCTTCAATACTTTGGGCACAAGAGTAACAATGAATCCTCATCAAAGGCAGGGAAAAACAGAGCTTGTTTGAGATTTCTGATGGTTGGCATAAGCTCTCATTGGCCTTCAGACATAAGAGTGTGCCATGACACATTATAGCTGGCCGTTCAGCATTACATTGCTCTGAGTGTGCTAGGATGCCCCTGTCTTCATGTTTGCCTTTGGCTTCATCTGCAGGATGTGGTTATGCCCTACAGTAGGGTCCATATTCTTAGTAGCTTGCTACTACTGGTCTCTCTTGAGGTAGAGCTTAGGGTTCTGAGCCTTTCACCTATGCAGAGAATTAATGAATCATAGAGTCATAGAACGGTTTGGGTCAGAAGGTTGGATCCCTTAAAGATAATCTTGTTCAAACTCCCTGCCATGGGCAGGGACACCTTCCATGAGACCAGGCTGCTCAAAGCCCCATCCAACCTGGCCTTGAACACTGACAGGGATGG
>JBCJKH010014844.1:0-23854 GCA_039877255.1 Loriculus beryllinus | reverse complement strand
TCTGCATTGTTGCCTTTGCACTGCTGTGAGTACAAAATGAGGTGATCACTTGCAGACTAGTTCAATTATTTTTAAGGCAATCACTGCAATTCTCCAGGTAATCTCTGCCATGCCATCATAAGTAACAAGCTGATCTGCTGCAGTATGGTTATATCTCTGACTTTAGGCCCAGTGCTAGTGAATACATACTAGACAAGCTTATTTGGGGTTTGGTATGACAGAAATGTAAGTCTGAATGAAAAGATAATTTTCCATCAACTAGGGTCAATAAAGTGCAGGGCACAATATTTACAGGCATAACTTCAAAAGTGCTCAGTTTTTATTTTTGATTTGCATTCAAAGCCAGGCACCTACGATAACCTCCAAATTCAGAAGTTCTCTGTAAGTCATCAGTAACCTCTCCTGAATTAGGGACCAATGGACGAGACATAGAAAAATCAGCTTGCAAAACTTCCTAGTTTACAAGGGTTGTGCAATTTTCTCTAGTTTTCTACTTCAGTAAAACATGTTACCACTGTTAAAATAAGGATAAACAACACCACATATCTCCCTCCTCCAACCTCTGGCCAGGAAGCATAACTCCACGGCTTCTACCTTACCTTCTGAAATAGCCTTCTTGACAGCTGCAAGGTAAGCATCAGGTTCATCATCATTTGTGAGTTCTTGCCACTGAGACCAGTCCTTGAAAAAGTTCAAATAGTCATCACAGTCCGTAACACCGCAGAACAGCTTGACTACTTTGTGCGGGGGGCATAAGGCTTCCTGAAGGCTCTGCAGAATGGGAGGGAGATAAAAACTCTGCACCAGCTCAGCAGATAGCAAAAGGATGATGCTCCGACTTCTACTGAAAATGTCCAGCTCCTGCTGTGAGATGGCACACTTGCCTTCCAGCTGGTAGCTTAGAATCCGATGCTTTCGAATGTGCCGAGTAAAGAGGAAGAGGTTCTGGAGGTACTGACACCATTCAGTGGCGTCACTTGCATACACAATCAGCACATCATATCCTCCAGGGGTTCCTGTACAAGTACAAGATGATCACAGGGAGGAAGATTAAATTAAAAGCAAGAACTGACCCACAGCTTTGCAGCAAAAAACCCATAGGGTTGTCCCTATAATTCATGTCAGAAGCTCCAAAGCTCTTCAAAAGAACAGCAGATATATCCGAAGTGAGGTGCTCACAGCCACAGAGCAATTCTAAGCATGGATAAACTCCTGTCTGCATTTACCCCACTAAAATGTAGGTAGTTTTTTAACTTTCAAAAACCTTCTTATGAGAAAAGTATTTCCTATGTAGTATGAAACAAACCACATGTGGAGATTTACAGATTTAAAGCATGCTGATAGGAAAAAACAACACAAAAACTCAACCTCTGAAACAAAATAGCTTGAGAAGGGGGATTCACCTTTGTGTGTGAAGTGAAATCATTTTAGGTAACTATATGCTCCCTGCAACATAACTGCAAACCAGTACGTACTCAAGCAGCGTATACACTAGACATAACACACCTAAAATAAGAAAGGCCTTTATTTAAATGAGGTCCCACAACGCTTACAGGAAGTCACAATGGCTTTCACAGCGTTAGACATTTGCTCTCATTGTAGCAAAGAGCAAACTGCCTGCAAAGTATGCATGCAACTGAAGGGTACACCAGCCCCTGTGCTCACAGCATAACAGTTCAGTCATTCAGACTTCAGACATTTTACAAGCCTGTGTTGGAGTCCCTCCCCCAGAATGGTCATACAAATGTTACCCAATCCCTTTGGCATGACAAGCGCTCTCTTCAGAGGGAAAGATCTAACAGAATAGTAGTGCAGCTCAAAACAGACCCACCAAAATGAACTTATTCCCTAATTCCCTAGGCTCCTACTTACGCACTCCTGCATTTCTGTGCTCTGGACTGAAAGCACTTTTAAAACTGCTTCCAGCTTGCCAGGATGCTTACACACAGATTGAACAAGTATGACATGATACAGTGCTCTCCCACAAATCTTAAGAAAACTTTTAACTCTAAACTTATTTTTCTTGTTTACCTGTGAAGAAGTATATCCAAATTTGAGGATTATGGCTCTGGTCCCATAGTAAATATCAGTGCTGAGCATTTCAAATCTTATTAGCAAATTGTCATCTAATGCCAGTTTGACTCTTTAAAAATGTCAACATTTCCAACCCATCTCCATCCAGAAGCAAGCAAACAATGATAGTAGAAGGCAATGCCTAAAATATGGCATGCCAAAAAGAGCATCTGCAGAGAGTGGATTTATCAGAATTGAAAATGACAGTTTTGTAGTCACCTTATTAAAATTCAACCAAAATTGAACAGCCTCCAAAGAGTATACCTTCCCAACAACCTTCATGAAGAAATGAAGGCTGAAATGATGTATAGGCTACTGTACCCCAGGTCTAAACCGGACAATCACCAACTTCAGATTGTAGTTGAACAGACGCGGCAAAGTTGGAAAGTGTGGAGATGTGCTCCATTCTCAACCAATAAGGTTATGGCTACCTACATAAATGGGAAGTCTCTAGCAGTAACAGGATTATGTCCTAGCTATGAAGAAGATGGACACTGCAGTTCAGCAGTATTCACTAGAATAGCTGCCTGTTTCTGGGTGAATACAGTTCCTGAACCCCAGATGGAGGCTTGTAGGAGTCAGCATTCCCAATGGCGAGGATCCAGCAAACTCATAAAGCAGACAAACAGACCCAAAGCCTTGGGAGCTTTAAGGAAAGAGTGCAGAACTGCTGTGAAAAGAAAATGGCTTCGACACCAGTGAGAACACCAACGTGCCAAAACGCGCCTTCTGGCTGAACACTTGACAAAGTCAACAGAATCACATGAGCAGAAACAGGAAAACCAAGCAGAATTCAGCAGGTCAGTTGTTTTATTCTAGAAAGGGAGGAGCACAAGAGACTTCTGCTTCCTTTGTATGTGGAGTCACATGAAAAAGATGAAGGGTGACGGGCAGAAGTTAATTACTCCTGGGGAAATTCCAACTGGACACAAGAGGAAAATTTTTCACAGTGAGAACAATCAGCCATTGGAATTATCTCCCCAGGAAAGTGGCGGATTTCCCCAACACTGGACACTTAAGATTCAGCTGGACAGGGTGCTAGGACATCTAGCCTAGGTCATGCTTTGCCTAGAAAGCTTGGACCAGATGATCCTCAAGGTCCCTTCCAACCTGGTATTCTATGGTCCAATGATTCTATGATTTCAGTGCCACATGTTGATGCCTACACAGTACTGTGGGAAAGGACACAATCATTTGCTGAGAATGGAGACCATACTCTACAGCATAGCCAGCTGAGCCAAACCTCATCAGACAGGAAGATGATGGAGCAGCTCCCCGAGGTATGTCCAGGGCTCCTAAAGTCCCACCCTGGCAGCCTCCGAGAGAAGTCCTACCTCTGGACACTTGGGAAAGCAGCAGTTGCCTCCAGAGCATTTTAATGTTCTATTAAACAGAACACCAAATCCTACCATGCCTTCTTAAAAAGAGCACAGCTTCCACAACTAAGCCTGTTAGCAAACAGGACCTTCTCCAGTCTTTAAACAAAAGGAAGCAGCTGCGCTTGGAGGGGATGCAGGGTGTGGGAGCCACTGATTTTAAACGTGTATTGCGCTGTAGGGGCACTAAGTATCTGAGAAGCTTCCCTTCTCCAGTACGTAGGCAAAAGACGCAGACTTGACAGACTCTGCAAGTTCCCTGCCACCATTTATATCCCCAGAGACGACACCACCCAGAGCAGTGTAGCCTCTGCAACTTGCAGGAAGGAACTTTACCTAGTGTTTAGGAAATGTATTGATTCCCTAGATAGTATTGCTCACTGGCACGCCGTTCGCCTCCACAGAGCTGTGCCAGTTCTTCTTAGCCCTCTTACCTCAGCCTTTTACACTTTCAGGATAAACTGAGGAACAGCGCTTTTAAAAGAAGAACTGAGAAATAAAATTACTGACTCCACTTTTACAGCCAAGGAAACCCTCTTTGTTCATAAGCAAAAATACTGGAAGGGGATCTTGAAGAGCTAAATAAGCTTAAGTCAGCAACAGGACTGTTTCAAAGAGTAAAAATCCAGAAATAGTTTCAACTGCAACATCCCCATTTAAAAGAAGGATGACACAGGACTTACTTTCCTAGATCATGCTATTATTTGTCTAACCAAATACTTTCCTTTGCAGTACAAACTACTGCACAGTCCTCAGGGGAAAGTGCAATAATGGAGGATACAGCATGTTTTGGGGAGCTTTTCCTGCAACTTGTCACGTATCACTTACAGAAAAAAACTAAGAGCACACTTTGAAGCACAATGTATATTCCAATTATTTTAAACATATAGGGAGGCCCCTAGGTGAACACCAAGCATTGTATTTCTTTAAACTCTGACCTTAGATGGATGCTTTGACAACAGGCTGGCTTTGGAAAAGCAAACACAAGGAAGCCTTAAATTCAAGTAAAAAACATGTGAATAGTATATGCAATTGCATGATGGAGAAAGATTTGCACCAGCCAACAGTTTCAAAAGTTTTTTTACACTCTCAAGTGTAACCTTGTTAGTTTCACAACAAAATTTTAACAATTCTTCTTTCTGCTGTAACTGCATCTTCAGTGCTTAGTTGCTCACTCTATTATACAACAGTGCTAAAAGACTGAGGAGATTACAAATTAGTACTGCAGAAATGCTAATTGTGGTGGAAGGCCCACAGAATAAATAGCACAGACAGAATATGATACAAAGCTTTCCCCAGTTTATAAACAGAATGAAAGGGAATGAAGCAATTCAGTCAAAAATCACAGAAAACCCATGGCAAGAGGATAAAAATATCCTACAGTGATACACCGTATCATGTCTTCATAGTCCCTCTTTGAGAAGCAAACAAATCAGGGTCATCTTCAGACCACGTCTGGGAGAAGTGAGGTGACAATCCTTGAGTCCAGAGCAAACATGGGATAGTGGATTAATACCATATTGCAAAGTTCTGATTACCACTGCAATAGCTAAAGAATACTGCAGGAAGCTGGCATATCTGCTCTGGGTAAGACTATATCTTGCCCAATTAACATTTCACAAATTTGAGTCAAATGTCTTCAACTGTTATTACCTATTATTTCACTGTACAAGCCAAAAGGTTTGACTTTTTCAATTTACAGGTCATAAATAGTTTTCCATTGTACTTGTTGGTCCCATAAAGGCAATTCAGGGTCTCTAATAATAATTACACAGCTTTTCTGTGTCATCTTTCACATCCCCCTCTTAAGTAGACCATGACTTCTCATTGTTCACAGACGAGGTAAAAAACTGACAGAGAAATCCATTACTCCAACTCAGATGACTATACGCAATGGCAAGCAAATCTATTTTCATCTACTAGATCAAATCTCCCCCACATTGTGACTAAGTGAAAAATCACTACGTAGCCTCTATAGTTAACTTCTCAGATTGCTTTCAGATTCATGTGTATGGAGGACACATGAATATGGCAGCCCAAAATATCAATCCTTGGTAGAGGAGGATTCACTTCCTATTAAAGACAGCTAACTACGATATAAATAAAACCCAACCCAAGGTATCTTAATAATCAGATTCTTAAAGAGAGAGCACTTCCAAGAGGTGGTGAGCCGTTAACAGAAGTCCTCAGCATTTTTCATATTTCTGTGCCTAAAGTGTATGTATTTAAGTGACGTATGAGAAGATAAATGCATTCTTTGCCTAACTGGAATGCATAACAAAATAATAGTGATCACAAAATAATTATTAACATCCTAGAGAGACCTCTCACTTTGGAACAGAAAACCTTTGCTTTAAATAAAAAGCAAGAGGAAATAGCAGAATCAAAGTAGATAAGCTTTGCGAGCCAAACTCCAGTGATAGGAACAAGAGATTTGCATTATGATATGTGGACCTAAAGTTGTTCTACTTTAAGATTCTCTGTGAAATCACCTGCTGTTTATAAGGAGAAGAGTAGTTTTGCCCACAAGTCTCCTGAGGCCGCAGTTTAACTTATTTTTACATCAAAAGGAGATATGCGCCAGTGAAACACGAACGTCACTTCACACCCTGAGAATAGCACGTTTTTCCTTTTTTAGATAAAACACAAATACTTCCGTGCAGGGAGGGGAACTTGCAAACTGGGCACTAGCAAGGCTTGCACAACATAGGTTAAACCCTTCTCCCCTGGAGTTCCCAGGTCTACTCTCACCACTTCGACCTGAACATGTGTTAGCTAAAATATTTTCATTGATGGCAAACTAGCTCAGTCTGTTTGTGATCCTGCGCCATTGTCACAAGGGGCATCAAGTCACATCCTAAAAAGCAAGTATGCAAATGCAGGGGGATAAAACAGTATTTAGGAAGAACTGACTTCTCTGCAAAACATCACAGAAAAACACCTGAGCTAAAAACCAGCCAAACTAAACAGGGACACACTGCTGTACAGAATACCCTCCATTAGAGCTAGCTGAGCTGCCAACCCGAAGTACACTTAAGACATAACCCTGCCAGCACCTGCCCTGTGCTCAAGCCAAGCGAAGAAAGGTAAGGCATAAAGCGCAACAACCTGGCTGCGAACAAGGGAGCTTCCGCTGCTCTGAAGAGCCCCGGGGCTCTCCTCAACTCGGGGAAGGGACCCCGTTTACCCTTTCCCTAGCAGCCGAGAGCAGGGGCGAGCAGAGCCGCGCAGCAGCACCGCCCCGCAGAAGGGAGCGGGTACTGAGTCCCGACAGGACGCGGCTCTCCGCTACGTCCCCGCTTACTCGCGCCAACGCTTGAGACGGCTCACTCACAGGATGGGCTTCTCGGAGAGCAGGGGCAGAGCGGGGCGCAGAGAGGGGCGCAGAGAGGGGCATAGAGAGGAGGGCAGAGAGGGGGGGGCAGAGAGGAGGGCAGAGAGGGGGGGGCAGAGGGGGGGGCAGAGCCCGCCCAGCCCAGCCTGGCAGAGGAGCCCCGTCGCTCCTCGGGTCCCTGGACGAGCAGCCGCAGCACCTACCTGGAGCCGCCATGGTCCGGGACTGGTGAGGAAGGCACCGCTCCGCTTCCCTCACATCACCGGCGGAGCGGCGAGTCCCCCCGCAGACGGTCACTTCCTCGACCCCGGCCGGGTGCTGCACCGGGCTCCGCCTCTAGTCCCGCCGCCCGGGGGGGCAGCCGGCAGCGACTGCGGCCCGCGACGCCCCCTGCAGAGCCGGGCACGGGGCGGCTCCGGGCCGGCCGCACCAAAGCCGACGGTGCATCCCCCTCCAGGCAGGTACACGGCGGGGGCTTCCTGCCACGGGAGGGAAATTCCAGCTGGCTCCAATCACACATTCCATGGATGGCCGAGCAAACAGCGCTACAGAGAGGAAAGTTTATGTGTTATGGTGATACAGAAACTCCTTCTCGTTAGTCACAAGAAACTTAGAGCAATAGTTGTGGAAGAGAACAAGCAAGACCTGATTCATGTACACCCCTAAAGTTGGCTTTGAATTCTGTCTCCTATGAGCATAGGGGTCTTATTTTTTCCTAGGGGAAAACAAATTGTTCCACATAGAATGAAGCATCTTGCTGCTCTGTATTTCCCTCTAGAAGATGCTGTCTTTTAACTTAGATTTACCTGACTCTGTATGACAAGCAGTGAAAGGACACTGTTGTAGTTCAGAGAGTAAGATTCAATTTAATTTCGTTCCCAGAAACAAGCAACAGATTCTGCCTAAATAACTGCTTATTCCTTTGCAAACTTGCACTGATTTGTGTTCAGAAACACATCTTTGGTAAGAACTCGTGAAGTCTTTTCTTGTTGCACTTCAGCAAAACAAAAGCAGATACCTTGCAAGCTAGATTCCCAATCATTCCCCAGGCAGTTAGAGGACATTGTGCTTGCAGCTTATTTAATGTCACAAACGCTAATGGTGAAACAGAGCTGGTTACAAGCACTAATGTAAGTTGGTCAAACTCTCCTGTGACCTCCAAATCTTTTTTAATCCCAAACCTACTTCAAGTTTACCAACTGTGTGCCACAGCCTGTCTTCCAAAAGCAGTTTGCTTCCACAATAAGAAAGTACTAGGATAAAAAGCACTTCCTGATGATACAGCCTTTTGAGGAACTCCAGGTCTGCAGAGAATAAACCAGTACTTTTCCATCTGAATCACCCTGAAAATGCACAATAGAATAAAGAACACCTGGGAACTCGGGAACAGTGCAAATACAGAATCTACTTGGGATTTGTGCGATGGACAAAAATTTACTAGTTGCAAACTAGAGTCTCTAGCCAAATTCTTTTACTATTATGGAATAATACACATGTACTAAGAACTAGTAAAGCAGGTGGATAGCCATGGATATACGGCTTTATAATGATTGTTCCACATTATTTCCCTTGTAAAGCTGCTTATCTTCTAACTTTCAGAATAAAATGTTAAAACGAAAATAATCTCTCTGATGTTAGATGAGGATTTCAATGTGCTCTTTGGAACTAGCTTTTAAATTCTTTTGCTCTTTAAAGCCTTAGAGGGCTAGCAGAGTCAGCTTCCTGCTTTGTGGGAAGCCATGGGGCTTCTCCGTATGGACTAGTGTCAGTTACGGTGCTATGTATTTTATTTAATCAATGCAAAGCCCACAGGAAACTAAAGTGAAATTAATGAGCCTTCCCAAAGGAACCTAAGTAAAATAACTGCTAGTTAACTGTTTCAGTTTAGGTGGAGGTTGTTTACAGCAACCTCCACCGAACAACTCAGATAACAAAGTGAGGCAAAAGCCCCTTCACGTTGCCCTAAAGGAAGGGAGAGTTACACAGTTTGTAATGAGTTAAGAACAAAATGAAGAAATGGAGAGAGCTTTTCATCCACATTTGCCCAAAGCTGACTGTTTCCCAAGTCTGATCATTTCTCCCTTCAATTCACTGCAGCATGGGAACACCATTGCATTTGCAGCAGTATTCTCAAGGATCTGCCTTATCCCTATCCAAAGAAAAGGGCACGATTGCTCTTCCTGGAGCCATTGGGTTTTTTTCTTGGTATTTTTGAAGGGTAACAAGGAAGGGACTTAGTAAGTGCTTGAACACCCATGTCATCTTTTCACTTGTTCTTGGCCACAAGATTGTGACAGAGACCTCTCACAGGAATGCTCTCTTCTGAGGTGAACAGCTCTCCCTGCAGCCTTAACAAAAGAGATGCCAGCCAAGGGGAAGGGCTGAAAAGACCTATGAGGAGTATGTGAGGGGAGCAAGCAGTATGCTACAAGCAGCAGCAGGATCTCCCACTACTCCCTTGTGGAATACAAGAACAAAATAGCTTTCTTTGCATGGTTACTGCCCGGACAGGTCACCTGGACAATTGCAGGTACAACATAGCAAATGCACCTAAACAGCCACACACCTCCAAAGAGAAGCAGTCACAGTGTATGTGGGAACAGAGCTCACTGGCAAAGGCCTGGCAAGAGAGGGAAATGCTTACTAGCCAGGCAAGAAGCAAAGCAAGCCAGTGAAACAGACACAGTGAAACACAGACACTGATTTCCCTTGTTCCTCATAGCAGTTAATTCAGACAGCAGAACTTAAAATAAGGACTTAAAATAAGGACAGTCTATCAGCAATAGCTGCATCTCTTCCTTTCTGATACAGTGCAGATCTTGTGCTGAGCTTTGCAGATGAAGCTTCCAGCTGCAGCCTACTGTGGATGGAAGCTACAAAAACTGAGAGAAGAATTGGTTCCTGAAAACAGCTTCCTTTCTGCAACACAAGCAAGTTATCCCATATATAACAGGGGCAGGCCAGATCATGGCTACCTGAAAACTAACATAACAATCCATAACAATCCCTCAGCTCAATGTCCCTTTTCTACACTACAGGCAGCAGCACCTGCACAAAGTGTCAGTATCTTACAGTACAGTCCTCCACTATATAAGCTGCTTTTCATTTCCCAACAGTACACACACCACCTTGCAGAGACACCACCAACAGGGGTGCTCTGCTGCACACACAGCCTGCCCAAGCATTTAGCAGGCACTACCTAACAGCACACAACGGACAGAAACTCCACACAAGGCATAGCAGGATCTAGAGGTGATCAAGAGCAGAGGGTAAGTATGCGAAATGTGAAAGGCATAACACTACCTACCTATTTGCACTACTACTACTGCTTGCTTAACCTTGACAGCCTTAACTCAGGACTTTCTAAGTGTGACTCTCTTCTTCTTTTACACTCAGCAGGATTTGCAGTACACTCAATTGAAGGGAGAAACACAAAAAAAATTAAAGGCCCATCATAAAGGCAAGAACAGAGCACCGCATCCATCAGAGGAACTGTTCAATCTCACAGAAGAAAAAACTCCAGTGGAGAAATTACTAATTTAAAGATAGAGCAATATAGAATCATAGAATAGTTAAGAGTTGGAAAGGACCTCAAGATCATCCAGTTCCAACCCCTTGCCATAAGCAGGGACACCTCACACTAAACCATGTTACCCAAGGCTTCATCCAACCTGGCCTTGAACACTGCCAGGGATGGAGCACTCACAACTTCCCTGGACAACCCATTCCAGTGCCTCACCACCATCACAGTAAAGAATTTCTTCCTTATATCCAATCTAAACCTTCCCTTGTTTAAGCTTTAACCCATTACCCCTCATCCTGTAGTCACTTGCAGTGCCAGGGCTGTATCAGCATTAATTGCAAGCAATCCTGCACTCCTCAGCACTGATTGTTTTGACTTTTGCCTGCAGTCCTAAGCGGCTTCTCAGATCAGGATTTCAGTCCCTGTACAGTGCCTTTATTTACTCACTGTAGCACACTGAGGGCTTAACTTGGGCTTTCATGGTTTCTATACTTCTGGTGCTCTGCACAGGAGTGACTTTATCCCTGGGACAAAGCAGTGCTTTCCCTCATGACTGTCAGCACCCACCATGAGCCACCCCTACCCAAACGAAGGCCTGAGCCAAGAGAGACTTTATCTTGCTCGCAAATCCAGAGCTGACATGTTTTCCAGCCCTGCTCAGGTCACACGTTAAAAGCCTAGGAAGTGAGCACACATGAAATCATCCCTTCCGTACAGGCAGACAGATGGAGAGAAATTCCAGCCTGTTTCCAGGCTTTTGTCTTCAGGGTAGTTTTGGAATTTCCTTCGGGAAGTGAGGTTACGACCCAGAGCCTTCCTCGGTGAGCAGGCTCCTGTTTCCCACAGTAAACCTTGTGCAGCGATGACATACAGTACGAGAAGGTGAGGTTTATCTTCACACTCCAACTGCATCCTGTATGAGCTCCATGGAACTTAAAAGTAACACTGGGAGGGAATGGCTGCAACAGAGGAAATGGAAGCCAAGCCTATGGAAGAAATAACGCAGCACCTATTCAAGTACAGCTGCCACTGGTGGATCAAATGCAGCTGCAGTGGTTACAGAGCTCAGGCCGCCATACTGCGTTTCATAAACTTCCTTGATGCTTGCAGTGAGTTGAGAATGAAACTGAGTAATTGCATTAGCGATATATGTGGATTATTTCATTTATTCTACTCTAGACATTCAGGGTAAAATCGGCAGACATCTGGGTTGTCTTCTATTTGTACTTCATTATCTTTTGGAGAAGAATCACTCCTGTAGACGTTCTTTTAACGGCATTTAATCAATATAGCACGTGCTGCTGAAAAATTACATTCCAGCATTCATTTTGCATTGTACATGATCCTGTACCTGGGCATCATGCATCTTACATCCCTGCAGAATCAGCTTAATTGCAGCATGTACCAAAAGTCAGTTCTTCCACTGCCTTCTGCTAACAAGAAACCCTGCCAGGCAAGAAAGCCCCACAACAGCATGAAACTACCAGTAATCCAATACCAGAATCTTTACAAAAATCAGTTTATTAATGTTTAGAAGTCAATAAAGCTATGTGCAAATTGAACAATAAAAGTCAGAAACATTTTAAATACTATTTTTTTTTTTTTTAACCAGAAAAATAAAAACCCAACAGTTTAATTGCACTGGAAACTTTACTACAAAGGCAAATACATTTTCTTTACAAAATACCATTTCTAGGAACTGCCAGTAACTGTAAATCAGTTGCTTGCTCTCAGCTATCCCAGATATACCACTTTTGTTACAGTAATACTCTAGGCACATGAAGACTCCTGCATCTTATTAACTTATTTACATTGTACACATTCAACCCCATTAGCACAGGTTAGAAAAACAGAGAAGTAAAAAGGATGCTGTAAAATGTATACATTCAATTTAATGACAGGTACTTCTTCCATGAACTTACAAAATACACCTCTGCTGAAATGATAAACATTAATTAAATGTGCCAAAATGTACTGCATTTTGTTATGGAAGTGCATTTATCTATAGTCATTTCACTTCAACTTTAATTGATTCTTCTGAGAGCCAAGATACTCTTGCCAGATCTTTTCCTTTGGAAAGAACATGAACCTGACACAGAAACACCCCTTCAGCTTTTAACTCTTCTTACTCAGGCAAAAATCCTGCTGTCATCAATTGTATCTTCTACTATTAGATTTACTTTCAGTCATATTAAAGAGAAATGACCTTTAGTTCTACCTTGCATTTGTCAGGATAATGCAGTTTATTTAATGCTACAGAATAACAAGGCAGTCAACATACGGGGCCAAATGCTGCTCTGAGCTACTCCATAGAATCCGATGCAGTCAGTGGAATTGTACAGGTGAAAGTAACTGCTGGCTCCTGGTCTGCAAATGTAATATGGGCTGACAGCAAAAATTCACAGCTATGATCTGGCTAAATAAAACCCCAACAGCTTTGGACTCTGCAAATAACACCTTATGAACTAAAACCTCTGAAAAGTGATGCCAAATTACAGCTGTACACAGCCTAAGTTATATTTGTGTGCTCTCGTTTCTTGTTATGTGCTAATCAAACAGTTCTGACCGACTATGCCAGAGCCACCGCTAGATTCAGCACAGAAAGACCTTTGTGTCAGTGGTTTGCTGCAAGTAAAGGAGAAATAACTTCACATTCTTCTCACATGGGGAAAAAAAACAAGACAGATTCATTCTCCCTCTCCTCCTCCCCCTCTCCTTTTCTCCCACACACCAGGCATCATTTCACCAAGGCACCAGTCTTTCAGAGTTACTAAGGAGATTTCAGGCTACGAATGCGCCCGACAATCGTGAGCTGCCTCAAGTGCAAAGACAAAACATGCTCCAGGGAAAAGAGATTTTCAAGCCAGAACAGTCTGTCCCATTTCTTGACCTCCAGCCTTGCAAGTGCACCATTTGCCTCGCTAGAACTAATGCTACTCACTCACTCAGCCCAACGCTGCTGCCACGAGCAGGAGGGCTCTCAGCTCCCCCATCTCAGAAATACACCCCCAGAGTTACTCCTAAGAAGATGAGGTAACATTGCCTGAAGACATGATGGTTTCAGGATGGTCCCCTTCCTCCTTCTGCGGGTGGGAGGAGTTGTCAGATTTACTCCGACTGAACTCCATCCCTCCAATGATGGGCCTTTTGAATTTGGTCCCAGAATCTGCTGGGGGACATTTGCAGCAGCACAGGATCTTGATGAAAGCCCTCCGCATCTCTTTGTTTGTCAAGGTGTAGATGATAGGGTTCGTGGCTGAATTGAGCACGGCCAGTACTAAGAAATACTCTGCTTTGTAGAGGATCGGGCAGGACTTCACTTTACACCCCACATCCAGTAAAAGCAGGATGAACAAGGGAGCCCAGCAGACAATGAAGGCACTCAGGACTATGATCACTGTCTTGAGCAAGGCCAGTGACTTCTCTGAGCTCCTGGTAGCTTTGGTAATGTTTTTCCGAAACGTCAGCCTGCGGCTCCTAGTCCTCACCATGGAGTAGATCCTGCAATAGAGGACGACGATAGACAACAAAAGGCCGGTGAAAACAGTGGTGCAAAAGAGAATATAGTGCTTGTGGTAGAGGGGCAGCACGGTGGAGCAGTTGGACAGGAGGTTGATGCAGTTCCAGCCCATGATCGGGAGTCCCCCGAGGATCACAGAGATAACCCAGCAAGCACTGATCAGCAAGAAGGAGCGGAAGCTGTTGCTGCCATTATGGAGTTTCATCTTCAGCATAGTGATGTATCTCTCAATGGCAATGGCCAACAAGCTGAACACAGAAGCTGACAAGGCAACAAACATGCTGCCTTCCCTTACAAACCACTGGGAGGGAGTGAGGCTATATGTTTTGTGTCCAGATAGCAGGAGGTTGGCAGTGTAGGCCACGCCAGCCAGCAAGTCTGAAAGAGCCAAATTCCCAATGAAATAGTACATGGGTCTGTGAAACTTCTTGGTTTTCCAGATGGTGAGCAAGACAAAAATGTTCTCCAAGATTATAAAGCAGCAAATGATGATAAAAACCACTGACGTCACTTTTATTCCACTGTCCACATTCTCATTTAGCTTCCCTGTGTAATTATAGTGCTCTTTGATGACATAGTTGACATCGGTGTTGGCGAGGTTGCTGACGACCTTCAGCGGCGCAGTGGTGCCAAAGCTCATGGTGATGCCGAGCGCGATCCTGGCCCCGCAGCCGGCCCCAAACTGCTGCACAGCCTCAGAACCAGCAGCCCTGCCAACAGGAGACATACAGGTTAACAGGGGCAGGCAAACAAGGCAACAAATGATACCTGCTTGCCCAGCTGTAGATCAGAGTAACAAATGTATTCACACGGGAATTACTTTCGTTCGGCTGCTAAAAAAAATACACTTAAAAGGTGATTTAGGACTATTGAATAGGTTAATGAAACAAAAAAAGTCCTGCCATGCAGAACCAAGCAGGGAAACGCAGGGACTGCATTATGGGACTTCTACCAACATGAAAGAACTCAGAGCTCCCCAGCAAGAAGTTCAAGTGGATCTTTTTCTTCAGTAGGAAACACACCTTGTAATACAACAGCAGAGATTCAGAAAGGGAAAGGCTTTGATTTGATTGAACTGCAAACGTGTGAAAGCCTGCTCAGGATTTATTTAACCTGCTCAGGAACTACTTAACCTGTATTTCCTCCGTTAGTAAAATCTGACTGCGCTTTGGAAGGGGCGATTCTGCCATTTATTGATGTCACCTCAAACAGTGAGCAAAAGATTGTCTTAAAGCTGTAAAGGGGAAAGGAGTGTCTTTGCTAACTGAAAGAACATGCTTTACATGGAAAAAAGTTTGGAAAAGTCAAGAAAAAAGATGTAAATAAGGCAGGTAGCAAGCCCTTTCTGTGGGTCTGGAACAAAGAACGGCAAAGGAAAGCACTTTGCAGTTGAATAATTAGCATTGCAAACTTCTGAAACGGGCATGATGAAGGAGTACAGCTACGCAGGAAACTCCCTTTACACACGGGCACGTTCTAGTGGGCATTTAAAGAGGACTAAAGATGTGAAATCTCGCAGGAACAGGCAGAGTTGTTAAATCACAGCCCAAGCGGGGTAAAGCAGGAGGTACAAGCCCGAACCCACACCGCTCCTGCACCGCTCCCTCTCTGCACCGCTCCTATCCCGCACCGCTCCCGGGCTCCAACCCGCATTCTCCTTGTCCCGCAGCGCTCTCGTTCCGCACCTCGCAGCGCTCCTATCCCGCACCGCTCCCGGGCTCCAACCCGCACATTCCTGTCCCGCACCTCGCACTGCTCCCGCACCGCTCCCGTTTACAGCTCGCACTGCTCCCGTTCCGCACAGCCCCCCGCACCCCTCTTTTGCTCCGGGAGCTGCGGTGCTCGAACCCCCGACCCTCACCTCGCTCGAGCGCGGCGCGGAGCCCCCGCCGGCACTGCGCATCTTGCGCTCCAGCTGAGCAACTCGTGCTGCCGGCCCGGGGGCTCGCTGGTTTTAGCGTTCGTGCGGCTCTCGCTCCCACCCCGTTCCCTTCTAACTCCTCCTCTCTGTGGGGCGGCTCGTCCGACGGCCCTTAGCGCCGGGACCCGCCCCGCCGCCGGGAGCAGGCGGAGAACGGGAGCCGGGGATGCCGCAGGGCATCACCCCTAGCCGCGCTCGCTTCTCGCTTCAAGCAGGAGCCACAGGGATAAGGCCAAAACAAGGCTCCCCAGAGCCGCTCCCGAGGGACGCTGTAAGTAGTGCTTGAGGAAATACCTGGAAGAGGCTCCTCCCCATCCGCACGGTTCAGGCCGGGGCCGGGAAGAGAAGAGCGCTCTGCCGCGGCTCGCCGGAGGCACCGGGGGGAGGAATGGGGTACAGGGCAGGATTCACCCCAGGACACCGTCAAACATCACCACGGGTTGGTGTTCCCGTGCGCAAAACGCATCTCCCGCTGTTCCGAGCGTGCTGTAAGAAACCCACGTGTTTGAAAACACAAAGAAAAGTTTCAAAGATGTTTGTCAAAACAAAGTTGGCAATGACAGCTACTTAGCACTGAGACTACAGAGGCTAAGAAGTGAGGGTTTATAATTTCTTCTCTCTTCAAACTTTTGGAAGACGGCACCCCCCCCCCCCCAGTGTACATGAAATGCTAACTCCAGTGGCAATCTGTTGTGCTTACTGCACAATTTCTCCTCTTCCTTCCTCGCTCTGTTCTCTTTCACTCCATTTCAATTTGCAATGCAAAAGAATGTCACAATAGAGCAGAGCTCACTGTATTAGGTCTTTTAGTTCACGTCGCGTCGCATCGCACCAGAAGCAGTAGCAGTTGTTGGCTTTGACGGTGAGAGTAACTTTACCCTCAGGAAGGGTGTCCCTCTCTTTATTTATGCTAATAGTCACGCTTCAATTGCTCCACGCCTCTCCCGGAATGACTCAGATAAATGACACTGGCAAACAGACATTTACCCTGCCACCACAAAGCTAGAAACTTGAAAAGATGTTCAGCCTCCTGCGAGCCTGGGAGGAAAACACAGCCGTTAAATTACAACTGTCAGAAGAGGCATGTCAGATAAATCATGCCTGAGGTTGGCATATGCATCCCCTGCAACTGCCTGACGTACCCTAGATAGTTCAAGCTTCCCCCCTTATTTAGCTAATTGATAGAAAATACTAACTAAAGGTGCATTCATTAGGCATTTTCCTCTAGGAAATAATTCTCACCATTTCAAGCGACAGGAACACATTAAAGGAACATGCTTTAATTAAAAAGGATAGAGTGACTCAGGGTTTCAGTAGTCAGATGTACAGGCTTTCATGTTTAGGTTATTGGTTAACCAGCTGTGAGGGCTCCAACTCAGAGATGGGACACCTAACTACTTATTTGTTAGAGGCCGTGTAAAATACTTGGGCAATTTCAGTTCCACTCCAAACACTTGGGTGTTTGTATCACAACGAGCATCACTAAAATTAGCTGGCCACACACATTTGTAGCCCTCCTGACATCTCAGCAAAGACAGAGCTGAAATGCAGCTTCATCCTTATCAATGAAATGAAGACCCATCACTTGGATTTGCACTGAAGGCTCTCCAAAACCTCAGAAATGACAGGTTAGCACGTGGCTTGGCTTTGCTGGTTCCAGCCTGCTTACAGGGCTGAAATATAACAGTGGGAAATTCAGGTTGGTCCAGCCACCTCTACCAAAAGTATGCTGGGGAGTGTTTAGTGAGGTACTTTATACCAGGGTTATACTCCATCCCCACCAACAGGACAGGAACTCTTTCTTCAGTACCCCCCCCCCACTGGCCACAGCTCGTGTTGAGGAAGCTTGTCCTTCTGTGAAATACACCACAGAAATCCAACGTGTACACACATCCTTTAAAAACTCCACTCTGGAATTGCCCGTAGTAAGAATAAGGAGAAAGGACAGCGTCATTCATGTGCTATTGCAAGAATAAGCCAAATGCAGGTCTGGGTGGAATGCGAGCAGAAGGGCTGACCACTTCAGGGCACTAAAGCCATATTAACAGCCATCTGACCTGGGTAAACTGGTTACAAGTGTTTCTGCAACGTGTCCACAAGCATAAAGAGGCAGACACTTTTGTTCACAGGCATCCTAAGTATGCCCTTATAAACTTGAGTTTTAGGAGGAGTAAAACTCATGATTTGGGGCATGGCAAACAACCAAACAAAAACCGTTTGTGACAACCAAAGTTCTTGTGGAATTTCCAGTAAGAACTCAGTGTGGTGTGGATTTCAGAAACCTGGTCAATCCCAGAGCAATTTCCTTGCAGGAAAATGCTTTGGTCTTGTCAGAAGAAAAGTTGCAAGCTGGGGTACTCCCAAAGGCTGTGTGATCTGACACTATCAGAAGAGCATCCTTTCTTAGTGCTAGCACTGCTGGCCAACTCACAGTTGCACCAGAGGAGTGTCTGAACATGATCCATCCTGAAAAGATACAGAAAATCCCCTCAAAACACATTATCAAAGGGTTCTTCTCCAACCTCTTCCTCTTCTGCAAAAATCCTTATATAAGCAAATAGTACTTTTATTCATTCTGAGGCAACTTAGGCCACAAAGCAGAGCCACTACTCCCTGATGTGCTAGGTCAAGACAGCAGATCCTTGAAACAATACAAACAGAATGGGTTTGCTCACCAAGAAACTGAAACAGGGCAAGTTCAGGTTGGATCTAAGGCAGAAGCTCTTTCCTGTGAGGGTGCTCAGGCGCTGGCACAGGGTGCCCAGAGAAGCTGTGGCTGCCCCATCCCTGGCAGTGTCCAAGACCAGGTTAGACAGAGCCTTGGGAGACATGGTCTAGTGTGAGGTGTCCTTGCTCATGGCAGGGGGCTGCAACTGGACAGTCTTAGGGTCCTTCCCCACCCAAACCACTCTGGGATTCTATGATCCTCTGAAAGTCCCAAGAGTGGCCTGCAGAATCCCCCAAAGTTCTCACGACTAAAAGAAATGTATAAAACAGTGGGAAAAAGTCAGATTCTGATTTCTGCTGCAATCCCAGAACAAATATTCCACGTTTTGAGTATTTCTGATGATTTCCATGCCCTGCAGCATGCTCTTATATGTGCCTTTAAGTAACTAATACTCTTCAAAATGCATAAGAAAAGCAAAGAAAATTATTCATATTGGTTCAAATGACACCTTAAATGAAGTACATGCAGAGAGTAAAGTCTAAAGGAAATTATTTTATTCACCTGTTAACATAACAGTAAATACAAGCCATTGATCTTGATTTTTGATTGCTATTTATGAGGTACTCTCTGAGTACCCAGGAGAACAAATTAGATTTACTGCTCAGTTTAAAATGAATCAATACTTCAGTTGCATCACTTCTGCAGTGTAAGACCATCTGGGTTTAAATTATCCTTTCCACAGTCGATAGGTTAACGGAATTGATTTTCCGTTGATATTCAGAGTGTTCAAAAATTCCAGATCCTCTCCCTTCAGAGTAAAATACAAAACCTGGTTTGGAGGAAAAAAGAAAAAGGAGAAATGAGAACACTGCAAAGCCTAAAGCAGACATTTGTTCAATATTATCATTTTATACTATAGGTGGTCTGGGTTTAAATTCTTGATATTGATTATTAAATGGCTTTTTTCTTTGTTTTAAAAGGCTATCGTAAAAAGTTTACTGGATTCATTTTTGTGGGAATTTGGACTTCCTTTTTAGATCACTAGGCTGAACCTAACATTAGGAAAAGTTCAAGCCCAAGTGGAAAGCATTGAAGTAGCTGAGAAAGTGCCATGTAATATGGGTATTATTGCACCCAAACCCATACCACACTTTAATATATTCTAAACATGAGAGATGTTTTCTTCGTATGTATTAAAATACATAGTTCTACTGTAACAAAACTGTATAATGCAACATTAGAAAACTTTCTGGAGGTTAATTTTTTATTCCAGTGATATGAATCCATCAACTAAAATCTTAATGCACATTTTCTGCTAAACTAAAGACATTAATGGACATGATAACTGAACTTAACATCCTGCTCTGAAGAAACACAAGTCTTAGGTAGAAACTTTGCAATCATTTGGCAAATTACAGATCTTACTTATCTGAAATACTGGGGGGGAGGCAGTGAAATAACCATTTCCTAAAAACAAAACCAAACCAAAATTACCTGTGATCATTTTTCAGATGAATCAAAGTTACTTATATCATAGAATCATAAAATGGTTTGGGTTGGAAAGGACCTTAACATCATCATTTTCCAACTCCCTGTTGTCATATGCAGCTTATAAGGCATTAGTGATAATCATTGCAAAAAAAGGTCACAAATGTCGTGATAGAAAATGGCTGGCTGCTGTTTCATTAATATAACGACTCCACAAAATACCTATTTTCCAACATCAGGAAGGTGAATTTGTACCATAGTATATGTTTGACCTTGACACCAACGCTTCAGATTAATCTTCCTCCACCTTTATCCAAAGCAAGTGATTTACTGTAAATTCCTTTTGGCAACACTATACTTACGGATATTCAATGGGATGAAACCAGGTCATGGACAACCATTAGGAAAGAATGAACTCACAGAAGAAAGAAACAAACCCAGGAAAATCCCTACCTAACAATTTCTGCTCCCCTTGTTACCAGGAAACTGTGAAAGTAATCGTACGCTTCCCTGCCTCCAAATTTCACAGCCAAGTTAGGAACCTAACACTAGTTCTACATCCTGGAATTTTGATGCCTCATCTAGAAAGTCCTGGAAATCTATTTTGCTGGATTAAAAACCAGAGCGACCATTAATACGATGATAATGCTGTTAATGCACTCCTATGAGTAGTTCAGCTACAGAATGTTTCTCAAAGGGCTCTGGCTAGCAAAGCCATTACTAATATCATAAATACTCATCTCTGGCACAGTGACTGAGATCTGGTGTGACAGATCTATGCAAAGTTGCTTACAGAAGCACATCCCGTAATGTTGGCCATGCCTGCAGTAGTTTACGGAGTGACACGTGTCCTAACACTGGGAAGTAGCATCAGCACCATAGATTTAAATCCATTTCAGGGTTTGTGCTCTTCTTCTCCCCCAGTGGGTAGAGGCACGATTTGGAGACAGTTCCCATGCTCTGGTCCCTGCAAAGTCATTACGATTTTATAATGCCCTGGCAGTTGCACTTAGTCCTGGGTGATGCTGCAAAGCAGCCACTCATAAAGACAAATAGTAACGCTGCACCATTTAGATCAGAAATGGAAGACATGGTCACTGTAAGGCAGTGTAAATCCTACACAGTTTCTATCAAAAGAGCAGACATCTGAATGGAGGCTGCAAAAAGGTGAAGTAAAGAAAAAGACGCAGCACAGCAAAATAAAATGGCCAGAGGGTTGGCTTCTCTGTTACTTCTACCCAAAGCACTCAAGGCAGAGATGAGCTTCAAAGCTTTGGAAGGAGTGTGGCAGTGTGGAAAGAGTGAACTACTTGAACTCAAGTGTCAGCAAGAGCTCCTCCCCCTTATCCCACTTGCAAAAATAGCTTTCCTGTCAAGGCAGTTCAGCTCTGCTCTTTTAGAAAGAAAATCAGCTGGTGTTTACCACAGGGCAACAAGAGGGGGTTTTCAGCAAATGGAACGTGATGCAGTTTGCTTGGTTTGCTGGATTTGTATATTTATTGGTATTAGTTTCTTACCTATACACAGTGGGGAACAGCTGTGGTAAAGAGGCTTCTGCAGCCTGATTTAAGAAAAGGTTTCCTAAAGCATGCGCTTTACAAAACCATTTTGATTCTTTTCCAATTCAATGTTCTTAAGTGCCTCCACCTCGAGTAATAGACAATTTGAGAATCAGAAACAGGCAAGATATAGGAGAGGGAGCCACTCCAAGTCAGACAGGAAGCTAGAGCTGCACAGAAAACAGCCTCACCCTTTCCACTGACTTTCAGTTTATTCTTTTCCTTTCCTTATTTGTTTCAAGAGTTCCCTTCCACTAAGAGCCACAGTGCTCCTGATTGCACTGAGGCGGGTAACACTGAGAAATTGTGTCTTATTTTAACTAATGATTTATCACAACCAGAAAGGAGTGCCCCTATCAGTCACTACCATCAGTCACCTGCATCAGATGGAAGATAAATTGCTTCTATTTTCAGGTGTGTTCCCTGTTCCTTTTGGCAAGATGATGAGTTACGCTGATGAAATGATGCACTGCTGTATCTTAAAAATGGGCATTGATTTAAGGTGAAAAAGCTTTCTCTCTAGAGAAAGTTTATCTTAAGAGAAATACGGAAAAGAGGAGGAATTTCAGTCCATATAATTCCAAGAACTCACTGGAAGGATGAATTCTGAGTTTAAAAGAAGAAATCTTTCAAAATTAGCACCTCCAGGCTAACTGACCAAAGAAGAAATAAAAACGGGGTTAAACTTCCTGATTTTGTAAGTTCAGCACATTTAAATCCTTTGGTCTTCCAGGTTCTGATTCTCCTACAGAACATCACTCCTCACTGCTACCCCTAAATCTCACTGCTCTTCACTTTCCGATTTCTTACGAGCTGACTTGTTTCCCTATACCATGAGCAAAGTTGTCTGTACTTTAGAATGTTCATTTATTTGAGGTGATGTGGTCTTGTTCTTCAGCATCTTTTGCTTAGAAGGAAAACCACCTATGACAATGGTGATGTCAATTGAGTTGTAGAGAGGAGCATAAAATACAAATCCACTGTGTCTTTGCCTCTGCAATCCAATCAAAAGAGGATTTGCTCAATGATTCTAAATTAACTAACATGGTCTAATACTTGTGAATGAGGTACTGAAAGGAAGAGGCTCCAGTGACATATCCCAAGCACACAGGAGATAACATGGTTCCAGTCTCTAGGGCCAGTTATAGCTTCTAGCAGAACACAATGGCTACTAGTGATGGCACGATAAATGTGCATTTCACACCCGGGGGAAAGATAGCACGGGCCAACTGAGTCCTGGCACTTCAAAAGCTTCTATTGCCTCAACTTACTCTTGACTGAGTACATAGTTAAAATTAAACTCTTCCATTGTTCTATAGCCACTACCTGGTAGCAAAGGAATTGGTAGGAAAGATCATACCCCCTCACCGAACCACCAACAAAAACCCCAACCAACCACAACCCAAACCCCCAATCCCCAAAAAACAACAATAAAAGAATCCTAACCAGAAAACTCCAACCCAAACAAACAACTCCCCCAAAAAACCCTAAAAAAAAAACCCAACCCAAAACAGAAAAAAGACTTGAACCAACAAATAAGTCTGGGCATAGCTAGTAAGTATCAGATTAAACTGGAACTTGCCACAACTGCTCCTTAAAAAGAATGCTTTTTTAGCAATCCTATTTCTATCTGATTATTCCTTTTATTACTCCTTGTGCTGCTTAGATACCATGATATCTAAAGCCAGATAAAAAACATGCTGGCTCCTCCTACCAAGAGCAGATGCAGGCACAAAACCCATTGTGAAACAAACACAGGCAACAATCAATCAATAAATTAGGAAGCAATCCTCACTGTAGCTTTAAGTCATCTATATGGGGGACCAGCAAGAAAATCTGGTTTAGTTCTGTTTAGCTCAGGTGATCAGTTAGAATTAAGCACAGAAAACGCAGAGCTGTTCTGACCAACAGGACTTCTGGCCATGTAACTACTCCTAAATGACACTGGTTTTGTAATATTGAAGCTAGAATTTGCTAACATGCATCAAGAACTGGTTCATTTTGTATGCATCATTTCTGTTGGAAATAGTACATTGATGTCTGTTTCTTTAGGGAGAACCTAAAGTAGAACTCCAACCTCTACGGAAGTCTTTATTGCCAAAAAGCCACACTGAGGGAATACTTAGCACGTGATTTACTTCTAGCCCTTGTTTTATGGATTCGGCTACACTCTGAAGCAAGGAGTCCCTCAACAGCACAGTAACAAGTCTTCTTTTTGATCTTACTGAGGTATGGTTCCATAAAATGACTTTTCAAAAGGAGGATTAGCTGATGACCACTGGTGGAAAGGTTTATTTGTCAGGGACTGCAGTGATAGGACAAGGGGTGATGGGTTCACACTGAACCAGGGCAAGTTCAGGTTGGATCTAAGGCAGAAGCTCTTCCCTGTGAG
>JBCJKH010014842.1:0-18829 GCA_039877255.1 Loriculus beryllinus | reverse complement strand
TTCTGAACTGGGGCATTGTGGCACAATTTGTCCAGCGTTGCTGACAGTCGCTTGGATAGGGATACCGGCTCTCTTTTGGGAAGCTTCCTGTTCATTAAGGAGCTTAAAAAGTCACTGGGGTGGAAAAAGCTATTTCTGCCCTGTGGAAAATCCCTGCCGCTTATTTTGTGAGCTAAAGGTCAATTTGGCAATCTCCGCTGTATAGATAAAATATGAAACCTTCCTTTCTCTGCTTAAGCCTGGACTACTTCTTGGTATTTCAGCATGCCTGTAGCAGGGAGTAATGGGTTGGGGAGACTGAGGCTCTTTACGTTTCTTGCTAACTTGGAGGCTTTACTCACATGCCTACTGTATGAGCAGAGATTGCGGCTGCTGACCATGAGCTGATGAAATGAGACGCGTAGCAGTTAAAGAGAGCTTGAGATTACCCCTGCAGCTGTGATGGGTTGACAGGATGTGGCTAAAATCAAATTAAAGTTTCCCAGCATGATGTTTTAGGGAAGGGGGGGAAGAGATGGAAAAAGAAAAACCCAAAACAAAAGGAGTCCCCCACAGAGTTCATCTGGTGGATGGAGTTACATTAAGCGAATGGAAATTAAAGGCTTTTCATAGAGATCCTCAATATAATTTGATGGAAGACTTTAATTATTTCCAAGTGCCTAAGAAAAGGAGCTTGGAAAGATTTTGGAGGGGTGAGCTCTCATAAAGCTATCTCTCTTCACAAGCCTTTTGAGCTGTTGTTGCTGCTGTCAGCTCCAAAAGAGGGATTTGAAATTCCTGTGCCCCCCATCCTCCCCAGAGACCAATTCCTGCATAAGTGGCAGTCAGTCTCATAAGAGAAGGCCGGGGAGCTGCGAGGAGGCGGGTGAAGGAAGAGCAAAGCCTTGAGTGCTGCCAAACAGTTCTCTTTATCAGCCTTCACAAGGCAGGTAGGATGAAGAGGGCTCCTGGCCGCTAACATGAAGACAGCAGGATGTGGTAGATTTGGATCTCTCTTGGCATTTGAACAGTAGAGCCAGAAAGAGCATCTTCTCCTTGGCACCCAGGGGAGATGGTCCATTAAAGCCATAATGCTAAAGTTGTCATTCATCCAATTCTTGCTTGGACAGCCCAGGAATTAATGGTTCTTTGTCCGGTCTCCAGGTTGACATAAATTCAAGTATCTGGAGACTGTCCATTCTTTCCGTGGGACTTGGATGCTCTTCTCCTGTCTCCAGCCTGCTCACTTTTAGGCAGAAATGTGGCCTCTGCACACTCTGAATGTTCAGTGTCTTCAACTCCTTTTCTTCCTCAGTCATGCCATTTTGGGAACCCACTTTCTACGTCCATCTGTACCTCTCTAGGAGGTGGCCTGGTGGTGTTGCAGGCAGCAGAAGGACGGGACCATGCCTTCTGATGGTGCAAAAATGGGAGTGATGTTGATTTGACCATGTGGGGCTTTGTGGGGTGCTGCATGTGCCCTACTAGAGACTTCGTGTGCCTCCTCTGGTATGCTGGATCTCTTCTGCAGGGATGCTCTGAGAATTAACATGGCTGAGGATGTTCATAGCAAGCGAGTGGGGAAAAACATACCCAGTGTAGCTAAGTAGGTGAGACGTGGGATCCATTCCTAAGGTGGGGGGCAGGTACTAATTCTCCTGCCTGTGAGGATGGGTGTTTGGCAGATAGCTGGCAGAAAGGCAGCGTTGGTAGCCATGGGGATGGGAGAAGAAGGATGTTCCATTGCAGGTAGGAGCCAGGGCAGAAGGGATAGGCACACATCTAATGGGCTGCACCAAACAGATGAGCCGCCTCCCTTTCCAGCAGCCTGCAATCCTGAGCAATCACTGCCAGGCTTCAGGAACCACTGAGCTTGCATGGCTTGTGGGTGAAATGGTCCCGGAGAGGGAGCCCTAGGGATACACATCCACACCAGCTATCCAGAGAAATCAGCTCTGTTCTTTGGAGGCTCGAGTGACTGTGGAGTGAGGAGAGGAAGAAGGCACTGGAACTTCAGAGAGAAGCTTGATCTAAAGGGGCATTGTGTTTCTTCAGTCTTTAATAAGCAGCTCCCTGGATGTGCTTTCAGATAGAGTCCTGTAGGGATGATGTATCTGAGGCTGTTCAGGGGCCAGACTTAATCCAGCACTTCAGTAATAGGCAATGATGCCCTGTTTGTTACTGAGAACCTTTTGGGGTTTTCCCCCTTGATATGTCAGAGGCTTTCTGCACCGGTCGCTCTTTGCTGCATTTCCTCCATTAAGCTGCTCTTGAAGGCAAAGGGGTTGGTGCTGTGTGCTTGGCCAGGCTCCTGCATTGTGGCACTGCAGAAGTTTGGGCTTTGCATTTAACCAGAGTCAGTATTTAGCCACCTTCCTCCTACATTGCATCTCCTGCGCTCTGCAGGCGCTCATGCTGATGCACGCTGGCATCACTGGGTGAAATCAGAGCCTCTCCTGAACCCCGTGTGTCCCACAGGCGACATTCGGATCAGTGGCTGAAATCCAGGTGTGAAATAGCCTTCCAGATTGGTGTGTCATCTCAGCACAAGAGCTGCTTCAGCAGCAGTTGAGAGCAGACCGTATCTTCAAGGCAGGGACTATTTGTATAGCAGGAAGCAACTGAGGTGGTGGCAGTTGGTTTGGCTTTTAATTTAAGGGTTTATTTGCACACACCAGGCTGTCCTTGTTCTGTTAGTAACAGCATCTGCACGCTGGGGTCACTATCTCCCTGCACTCTTTGAGGACTCATTGTTTAAGCAACAGTATTTGTTTAGGGGTGGCAGAGAGAAAATGACCCCCTAATGTCAGTGATTTAACTTCTGGCAAAGCAGGCTGAGAGATAGAAGGAAGCAAGGGCTGCTCCTCGTGGTGCTGGGGGAAGAGCCCAGGCTGGATGTCTGATGAGTGACTGCCTTCTTTCACCTTCAGAATACTTGGTGTTATGTGTCCCTCTGGGTGTTTTGTCCCTCTCTCACCAGCAGCATCCAAGCTACTTTTGGAAAGGAGTAATGTGAAATTTAGCATTAATAGCTCTTCTTTTGGAGGCAGGAGAAGATGCAGAGGCTGCCAGGCTGCCATTTGACAGCAGTTAGCAACAATCAGCTGGGCTGATGGTTACTGGGCAGCTGCAGTAGTTGGAAACCTGCTGGGCTCTAAACTGGTTCAAAATGGGTTACTCTGAATCACAGCCACTCAAAACTTGCTCTGCTTGGAATGTATCTGAGCTGAAGTGAATCCCAGGGGTGGGGGGAGAAAACCCAAGTGGTTGCCATGAGCTGGGGAGTTGAGGCAGTCTGGTTTGTACAGTTTATGTCTCATGGCTGAGTTCGTTCAACTCTAATTGATGATTTTTCCCTATATTTGGGGCATGTATAACAACTTCCCTTTGCAGATTCCTGGGTGTCTAATGGGATTTAAGCTAAGATTCTATGATAACAACTTCCCTTTGTGGATTCCTGAGTGCCTAATGGGATTTGAGCTAAGATTCTATGATTCTTAAACATGCAATCCTTTATTCTGTGGGGAAATCTCTCTACTAGACTATTATTTCATTAAACTCATATAAACCAAGTTTCGTGCATCTGCATCCCCCCATGAAATTTGCTTGGATACTGGACATCATATTCCAGGTTGATTAGGGATGGTCACGTCAATGGGTATTAAAAACCTAACTGTGCAAGCTTTGCTTCCCCTGCTATTGAGAACAAACCAGAAGTGTCTGGATCAGAAAGCAAATTCAGGCTGTCAGATGTCTGAGTCCTGTTGGCTCATCTGGCCAGACAGGCAGTGAATTTGGGCTTAAGGGTAACAGCTGCATTAGAATATGGTGCTGGGTTTTGGATGGCTTATAGGTCAAGAAGCAAACATTAAACTTGGGCTAAGGCTGGTTAATGAGGACAGATAATGCTTATAGCTTGAAGAGAATGATGCAATCAGGGTTTTCAGAGTGCTCAGTCTGGGCATAACTTAGTCCCTTTGTACTTCCCTCATTTAACTGGAATTGATGTTAAGACAGTGATGAAAACAACTGAAAAGCCAACTCTGGAAAGAGTTGTTCCTTGCTCAGTTTGGTAATTGGATATTGCTGATGAGGATGGGTGCTCTGGGAGCAGTTTTGAGAATGCTGCTAAGTCAGGAGCACAGGCAGCCTGATTATAGCTCACTTGGAGCAGGAGAAAGGTAAGGTGGTCAGAATGCATTTGTTTTGTGAACAAATTTGTTTTTCACACTGAGTCAATGTGCTGTGCCTTTTTGGGCTTGTGTGTTATGCTTTGCTAATGAAGCCAAGTGATCCTTGCTTGCTGCACGTTGAACCCCTGGATAAAGTCTGCAACTGTGGTGTCATTCTTCTGCCTGTATCATGCTGCAGATAGGAAGGGACTTCATGTGCTCAAGAATGGAGTAAGGGCCTATTAAGTGCCTGTGAGATTTATCCTATGCTCAACTCTTCGCAGTGATGGTAAGATGCAGACTCCATTTGAATCAGTTGTGACATTCCTTGCTGGGCGTGGGGTTTTACTCAGGGCTTTCCTAAGGTTAGTGTCCATGGCAATTCAGAAGTGCAAGTCCCATCAGCACTTTCAGAGGTCTCTGCTCTCCTCTAGCATAGAAGAGCTTAGCTCTCTTGCAGGAGTGCCTCTGTCTGGACAAGGTCTCTGCAAGTGAGCAGGCTGATGGCATTTGGCTTGCTGAAGGAGGAAATAGCAAATGACTTGGGCAAAATGGTATGTGAAGCCTGGGGCTGTCCAGGAATCGTGTATGTAATTGCCTGAAGTATCTGTCTGAAGCAAAGTGGGCAGGCATTTGAGAAACAAAGGATAAACCAGATGAAGAGCAGTTATCTCGAGGCTTATGAAACTCGAGTGGTGCTTTGTTTAGAAGTACTTTTTGTATCATCAGGCAAGCTGCTCTGTGCCCATACTCCCTGTTACGCAAAAGGCTCTCCAAGCCTTAGAATAAATACATTAAAGGCCATGAGATGGAGAGAAGAGGATGGTGAGAAACTGAGAGATGCCAGAGCCAAGACTGCAGAGGGAAGCCATGGCTCTTAGTGAATTCTCTGTGCTGTCATGAGGGAAAAAACTGAGCAGCTTTTTGCCAAGGATATGTGTGTGTGATTTCTCTGGGGTTGTTTTGCACAGTAATGCATCAACAGGCCTAATAATAAGTTTCCTTTTGTCGACAAACGTTGCTTCATTTCTGCACTTTCATCATCACTGCTGCAAGGATGCTTCTCCTGTGGATGCAGCAAAGGTTGAAGGCTCATTTCCCAGTGAGGGAGGATGGCAAATTCTGCCCCCTCCTGAAACATCGTATGCTTGCACTTGGTATGTGTATTTCCCGTGTGGCCAGGAGGGAATATTCCCTCCCTTTCCTGCTGCTGCTTGATGTGGGATTTGGCGTGATGTTGCAACAGCAGGGGATAAATGCCAGAGCTGCCCATTCTTCATCCCTATGGGACCTGGATGTTTCATCTTGGTAACACAGCACTGTATCTCTAATTGGATGATCTTTCTTGTTAAAGAGTTGATCAAACACGTAAGTTTCTGGTTTGAAATCTCTTTTTTTGGTCACTTATCCTACAAGCAGGGTTAAAAGCTTCTGTCATGCAAATTAATGCTTTAAATACAACATCTCCTATTAGTTTGGACTTTGGTTCTGCTTTTGTGTGCAAGGCTATTTATTGCTATGAGCTGCTCTAGGAGCCCTCTTGTTGTGTACATTTCTACTATGGCATGTATGTGCATCCCCTGACTCCTGTGTTTTCCTTTAGCTCTGTAGGTTTCCTTGCTCTCTTGTGCAGACTCTTCTCCTCTGCCCCTCCTCTGTCTGCTCCCAAGCCTATCACCCCTATGTTTTCTTATGCATATTTTTAGCTTGGCATCTGTCCTCTTTCCCACCTCCTTTCAAATACATATGCTTACTGTCTTCCAAATGCACACCCGAAAATTCTCACTCCATTAAAATACACAAACCAAAGCCTTACAAACATCATCTTCAGCCATTCACAAATCGCCTCCTCCTAGCCTCAAAGTACACGCTTTTTGAGCTTGTGTGTATCAAAACGTTCTTTAGGTGATAGATGGGAGAGGAATCTATTTGTTTCACTTAGAGTTTGGGCTGCTAGAAGAAGCAGCAAAACAAGCTTTTTGGCCATAAACCACTTCTTGCAGGTTGATTTGGTAGAGGCTTCTTTGTTTTCCTTCTTTTCCCTCTTGAATCTGCCAGAGCCTTTAAGTGAAATAAATAGATTAATCTTCTTGCTGTAGCCCAGAGATCAGGGTGATGTATTTAAGAGCTTTTTCTCCCCCTAGACTTGATATGTTCACAGATCCGATTCATATTTTAGAACTTCCTTCATGTGTAAAGAGGCTCCGTGGTAGCAGTAATTCTTCACTAACAGCAAATAGAGGCAAGTGCTGGTTGGATTTAATTTCTTCTGAGAGAGCTGAAAATTCTCTGTCCAAGTGTGTTTGATAAAAGGAAGTTTTGTGGCAAAAAATACCAGCCTTGGGGAGGGGAGAAACCACCCAAAGCCTGAAGATCTCCTTCAAAGGGAAAAGTTGCTCTTTTCCAAGGCTGCGTTCAAGAAGGTTCGATTGCTGGAACGCGAATGGCTGAAAGCAGATTCCCAACAGCGTGCATGCTCATCAAAACAGAGCTGTGAAAAGTGTGGCAGAACTGGAAAAATCATCAGTTTTGAGGAGGTGAAAATGGTTTTCTGCAGAGCTCTTTTCTGTGGTGAAAGGTATATATGCTGTCAGGAGTATACCCCTATATAGAGTATATACTCTAGAGTATAACCCTAAGTCATGGAAGGGGTATTTTAAAGTAGTTGGTTCTGAACACAGTCTTTGGCACATTACAGAGCTGGGATCCTGGTGATTGTGTTTCTCTTGTAGTATGTGCGCTTGCATCGCAGCTTGGTGAGATGCAGTCAAGCAAGTTGGAGCAGCTGCAGGTTTAATGCCATCCGGGTGCTTGTGTCTTACGCTGCACAGGGACACTATAGCTTAAAATGATGTGGTGAATCTGTGTTCTTTCCTGGTGTAGCACAGAGAAAATGTAGGTGCCTGGCTTGCTGTTTCTGCTACCCAGCTGCTAGAGATCTCCTAGATGAAGCCTGTGTCTCTGTTTGTCATGACATGCAGCTCTTAGACCAGAGGAGCAATGCTGGTGTGGACATCTCTGACCCCTGTTTAACAGCACCTTGATATCCTCATCCAGATGAAGCCTGCCTTTTTCCTTCCACCTACATACACCTCCCCTCTTCCCTTAGGCTTGTGGTGATTTTTCCTTTAAGATAACAGCTTCAAGGCAATTAATAATGTCTGAAGTGGGTAGACCAGATGTCGTCACTGTGTGAGGCCACAGTGCTTTTAACTGCTATTGTTTGTTAATAAATACAAATCATGGACACCAGGGAGGTAGAAAATCCCACGTGATCTTGTTTCCTCTTCACTGTTTTCTTTTTCCCAGTGACAAATGAGTTATCACAGCAAAGGGAAACTTGTGGCAGATGGTCTCAGGAGGGTCGTGCAGGGATGGTTTGGAAAGGGTATGGGTCTTGTAGTCTCCTCATCTTGAAAGCATTGCTGTGCCTGGCAGTGCACTGTGAAGCAGGCCAGAAAGGCAGGGGATAGCAGCACACACACTGAATGCTCTTGTGTTCCCAAAGGGGTTTGCCAGCACTGTTGTAGTGGCAAAAATTCCTAGTGGAGAAGCAGCTTAAACCTCTTTCTAGAGTAAAATAAGCTGACCCAACAACTGAGTTTTAATGTCGTCAAGTCAATGTCTGTAATGGGACTTCTGTGAGCATCCCTCTGAGGGGGCAAGCGGGGTTTTCACACTCATAATTCACTTTGCTGTGCCAATACAGCTTTCAAGTATTGACCGACCCTGAGGGGCCTGATGGGTCCTGTGACAAGCCTGTGGAGGAGCGGGTAATTGAATAAAGACATCCTGTGACTCAGCCTCAAACTGTAACTGCTGAAGTCTCCTCCTGTTCACAGGTCTGTGGTTGATAATGCTGTGGAAAATCTTCCTTCGAGATAGCTGAGTCTATATGCAGCTTGTATGAAGAATTAGGATGGGTACATATAGCTTTTATCTCTAAGCAATGATAGGAGAAGTTGATCAAGCTTTGCTAATGCTGGGGAGGATTGAGAAGGGTGAGATGAGAAAGAACTCAGGATTGCAGGGAGAGGAAGTTAAAGGAAATAATCCTAAGGAATGAGAAATGTCAGGAATACATTCGTCCTTCTGCTTCACTGCCTCCAGAATTCTTTTCTCCTTGAAGTTTCTTGCTGCTTTTTCTGGAAGTCACGAAGGGTGGAGGGGGAAAAAAATAGAAGAAGAAAGAGATAAAAGAACACAGCTAGGAGAATTAAAAAAAACCCCATTTTATGTATCAGCTGAGCAGGCATTTATCACCAACATCACCTTCCCTTGAATATCACCTCCTCTGGTGCTAAATGAATGACCCTCAGGGAGTGGTGCTGTCACTGTGGTGTGATGGAGAGTCAGAGGTCCTTTCATCTCCCCAATACCTGGGCAAAAGAGATACCACCGATCTGTCTCTCACTTCAGATTAGTTCAGTCCTGGCCAGCCACAGTGTGAATATTGTGAGGGCCATGTGAGGAGAGGCTTGGTGGTTGAAAGGAAAGCAGGCTCTTTAATGCTGATGAAATCTCAAAGGAGACATAGTTTTTATAGGAACATAGAAATTGCTAGACTGGAACAGAGCCGTGCTTCATATTGTTATGTATGCTTTTTCAGTGCTAGCTGCTTTCAGAAGCAGGGTATAGAGGCTTGCCCCGAGGGGTGATTCTTCTAACCCTCAGACACAGGGAGTTAGTCAGTGCCTTGCAGCATGAGTGGTTTTACATGCCTTCCAAAACCTTATTTTCTCTTTAAAACCCCCATAACTTGACTATTGTAATTCCAGCTATTCATTCTCTTTATACACATCTGATCCGTCTCTCAGTCTTACTGAGGTTTTGACTGCAACCATACCTGGTGGTAATGATTTACCCATGCTAATTATGCAGTTTGCAGAGGAAAACATATTGTTGGTAGCTTTAAATGGAGTGATTTTTCAGTTTAATTGAGCTTACCTCTTTGTACCCCTGGGGCAGGCTTGCAATTTAGTTCCTCCCCTCCCTCCGAGGCACACAAGCACTTTTTCAAGCCCAGCAACAGTCACTTGTTGAAATATTTTCCAGTTGCTTTCCCTCTTGTCTGTTCCATTTAAATTGGAGCCTCTCTGCAGATGAAGCTTTGCGAGAGGAAATAGCTTTCTCTGCTTGTCGAAAGAATGAAGAAGGCTCTGTTAAGTTGTTTGTTGATATTTCCTGACAGTTCTTCAGAGTTCCTTGCTGCTCTGCAGCTGTTAAATTTGTTGTCTCAGCTGCGAGGATTACTCTAGCTTTGCTTGAGCTGCATTTTCTCACCATTCATCAAGCTTCTGGTGATGCACGGAAAGATCCATCAACACCAAAGCCACCTCCAAAGTAGCGTTTGAGTAAAAGTCTGCCTCCCGATTGCCTGGATAAGATTGAAGTTGCTGCCAATTTTAAAGGGTGTTTGTGGTTTCTCAGCGAGCTTGCAGACGATGGTGTAGGGGGTTTGCAGTACAAGAAAACGGAGGTTACATCAGGATATAAAGCACACGTTTGGGTTTTTGAAAGCTCTCTTCCAGGACCATGGAGCGAAGCACAGCTGGAGATCTGTGCCTTACCCTGATGGGATGCAGCCCATCTTCAGGGCTCCTCAGCTGGGGACAGATGTGAGAGGACAAGTGTGGCAGGGCAGGTAGCAAGCAGGTTTTCAGGGTGGTAATATCTTTGCAAGCGTGAACAGAAATAGCAATGAGCCTGGATTTCTTGCGTGTTCTTGGCAGAGGGAACAAGAGGGAGAGGAAGGAAGTGGCTGGTGTTCAGGCATACCCTCACTGTTGGTGTGGCAGCTTCAGGAGGGTTTTATTCTGTGATTTAGTATTTTATTCTGCCTTTTGGCTTTTGCTGTATTGTCTAAGAATTTGCCTGCAAAGATCTCATAATACCAGGACGGTGTGGCAATGGTGCTCTTCTTCATTGCCATCTCACAGTCATTAAAGATGTATAAGTAGTTTCAGAAACAAGTTGCTTCCTCTGAGGAGCAAATCGTCCATAATTATGCTTGGTATTTAGAGACTTATCTCCAGAGAGAACTCAAAACTCTTCAGTATGGTCTTGATTTATTTCATTCTCTTGAATTTTCAGAGCTAAAGATGAAAAAGGGCTTACCAGGGAAAGAATTACAGACTTGAGCTGTACAGAGAGAAGCCAGGGGCCAGTTTATGGTCCACCACCTATTGAGCAGCTCATGTACCACCCTGAAGGACCTATGAAAGTCTTTTCTGGGCAACCTACCCCTTTTGGAGGTAGCAGATTCAGACTGCTTTATAAACAGCTGTCCATCAACCAGGCTTGCTTGCTGTCATAGTATAATAAAGAGAAACCATTGATGCAAAAGCTGTGAATGTATAAACAGGCTGGCATGTTCTTGGTGCAAACTTGAGTAAGGGAAGTTTGGTTTGATTTATTTCCAGCAAACTGTGGTGAGAATGAGCCTGGGATAAACCATCTCCACATGCACGAGAATTAGTGCAGCAAGTTACTAAATACCCTTGATCTCTTTGAAGTGTTTTGTTGGCTTCTGAAGCTTTCTGCTTTGTGTTGTATGAAAGAGGGTTATCTTCCTCCCCTCTCTGTGTGGAATCGGAGGCTGCTCTGGACTTGATGCCTATGATTCATTGCTGTACTTGGGCAGAAAGCATGTTTTATGGCTGTACATGGGGAGATGAGAGAGGGAAAGGTGCACCTTGCAGCTGTAAGGAAGCAAAAGCTTTTTGGGAGCTTTGCTGAGTTCAACTCAGCAAGGCAAACATTACCTTACAAAGAAGGGGTTTGAGCTGTGTTTACCACTTTCACGCCTGAATTTAGAGAGCAGGAGACAGGAGCAACTTGAGGACTGGGGAGATAAAGGGAGCCACAGGCACTGAAATCCCTCTTTGTTCTTCTGAGAGTAGACACCTTGATGTTAGGCAAGGAGGAAAAATCTTCCCTCTCATTTCCTTCTCATCTTAAGTCTTGAATTCCCATGTTCCCAACGCTTAGTGGCACAGGTGTGATGATGCCAAAGTGCCCTTGTGTTGCAATACCTGGGTATTTTGCTAGCACCTCCATCAACCAGATGGTCTACGGCTATGGGTTGCAGGAACCTGTGTGGTTCTGCTCTTTGGCGGACCCCAAGGTGTATTTCTATTGCTGACAGATGTTCCTTGGGTTTGCACTCAAAAATCCAAGCACTGGGAAGCCGTTCTTAGCAGTGGGTAATGCGTTAGGTGAACGCAGCATCCCTCTGTGCTCCATGTTCTAGGAAATTACAACCCTGCCGCTCGTGTCGCATAGCACAGCGGGTGCCCTGTATTTATTATTTAGCTTTGCTATTAGCACTGAGCTGGTGATGCAAAGGCAGCTGCTTCTCTGGGAATCTTGTAATTCTCCTCTTTACCAAACCAGGCTGCAAACAGGAGAATTGGCCTTGTGGTTCATCCCTGAGATGTGCAAAACGAAGGGGTGAGAAGTAGGAATCGGCTGTGGGGGGTGCAGGTACCCTGCTAAAGGCGATGGCAAGGTGCAAAGAGCCAAAGGTTTCTTCTAGTTTTTGGTACAAACCCCTTTTGATGAGTTGCACTTTTGAGCAAAGAGGCAATGCTGTGGTGAGGAAACAGCAGGGATGAGCATTTGACAGGTTTGTAGTCAGGTGTCAAGATGTGTTTGAAGCCTTTCTCTGTGTCTCTTTCGCTGATGGCTCTTGTAGTCTCCTGTAGACTGCCTTGCCCAGGGAGGAGGGGACAATAGAGGATAAATAAGTCAAAACGTATCTGAGGTCCTTTATCAGATGCTTTGCTAGTTGACATGTAGTTAATCACCACCAGCTGGCTGCTCAGGATATTGTTTGCACTGAAAGCATGCCTAGGGCAGCAGCACAGGACCTAAAGGAAGAGAATAAGACTGTGAGTCTTGTGCAGTGGCTTTGGAGCCGATCCTGAGCATGACGCAGCTCTTTGGGATGCAGAACTCAAGCTTCTTTTGAGGTTCTCTGACTCCTTCTGTGGCTCTGCAAGGAAGGATTGAGAGGGGATGTGTGTATGTGCGACTTTGGTGCTGGTTCCATAGCCTGTGCTGTGGTACTGGTGGGAATAAATCTGATGTGATCCTGCTGTTCTGTCAATAACTGGGAAAGCCTGGAAAGAGCTGCTTCAAAGTGCCCAAATGATACGTTGCTCCACAATCTGTCTGTGCTACTGCCAACACTTCCGTGTAATCAATTTACCATGCGCTTAACCTGTTAAGGTTTTAGACTCCCTAGGAATTAACCTGTAACTCCCACTAAAAGGAAGAGAAAATTGTCATTGCCTTTCTCAGAGGGGGCTAATGGTTTCCTAGTGGGTTTTGGCAGCTTTTGCTTGTTAAAAATGCATTGAGCTCAAAACTTGTGTCATCTTCAAATGTCCAACTGATATTAGAGCATGGAGTCCCTTGGTTTTCTCCACCTGAGAGAACTGGGACTCGGAATGCAAGGGAGACCTTGATCCAGAGTGAAATGAAGCCCCAGGGAATGGAGATGTGCTCTCTGCTCAGCCCCTGTGTTGCCCTTGGTTCTATGGGCGCATGTCAATGTTTCTTTCCCTGTGAAAAGGGGTGAGCCCTTCTGAGGAGTGCTGAGATGGAGGGAATGAGAATGTAATCTAAAACAAGACGAATGGAAAAATTCCAAGTTAAAAGCTTTGTCATTCTCAAACAAAACACCTGGTAACTTCCAAGGCAGAGTAAAGACTTTGCCTGTGTCAGGACTGAAGTATTTAGCCCAAGAATTAGACAAATGAAATAGCGTTAGAATGTTTGCCAGATAATTGGATAAGGGAGAGATAAGGTAGCAGATTAAATAGTTCGCATTTTAGGACATTGCTGCCTTAGAGATCATTTGATCAACTTGATGGCAACTATTTCTCCTGTAAAGTAGAATCTACCCTGTAAGAGGAGCAACAAAAAGTGGTCTGCTCTTAGTCTCGTCCTGAATCCTCCTGCACCTGAAAGGGAGGGAAAGAGGTGGTGACTGTCACTGAGGCAGGAGCAATGCAAATATTGGGTTTCTAGTTTGGTGGCCAAAGTTGTGTTTTGATATGAAACTGTTTTGTCCTATCCTAAAACCAGAAGTCGGTATTCTGTTTTAACTTGTAGGCTGTTTCGAGTGGAAAAAAAGGGGGGAAGGTGGAAAGAGAAATTAAAGATCTGACTCAGTATTGATTTCCACTTGGTTTTGTGGAAATGCTAAAAATGCCAAAATGAAATATTTGGACTTTTCCTTGTTTTGCTTCCATTTATTTTCTTTTTTTTTTTGTTTGTTGGAAGCTCTTCTGAATAATTCATAGTCTGTAAATAGCTTCCTCCTCCTCCTCCTTTGGTAAATAGACTCTTTGTTCCAAGCTTGAAGCAGTGTCATCCCGCTGAGCCTCTGGTTCAAGAGCAGAGGTGCTCATGGTGCTTTGTGTTCTCTCTGCAGAGAGTTATGTCATGCCCAGACCACCAAAGGGCTCCATGAGGATTTATGGAAGATGCCCCGTGTCTTGGCGCCTCTGGTGCTCCTTTTGCTGTGGCTGATGAGGATTGCTGCCAGCCCCCATTCCCTGAGGATTGGTGAGTACAAAGTTTGCTCTGGCCTGTGCTTAACCATCCTGCTACTCATTGTTTGAGCCTCTCTGTGTAGAAATGCTTGGACCAAGGGTGCCAAGCCTTGCCTTTGTTGGCTGGGCTCCCTGCCTTGGTGGTGTGCTCACTGTTCAGATGGGGCTGAGGTATTGTGAGTGAAATGCAGTTTATGGTGGGTATATATATTTGCATTGATCTTTATGGTGGTAATACTACCTTATGGGAATCTTTCTGTATGATTTGAAGTGAAAGCCACTCCTCAAAGAGGCACTGAGGAATAAACTTTCCCCAGGCTTTGCCTGATGCTCTCCTAAGCTCTACAGAAAAGGAACTGCTTTTCTGTCGCTAGTTTATTTGTCCCCACATGGATGAGCAAGGAGTGCTTGAGTCCAAACCAAACCTAGTGAAGCAGTGCCACTTTCTTTGTAAGTAAACCCTATGCATTTGCTCTCCTTCTTGCTTTATCAGAGTGTTCAAGAAGAGGCACCATCATCTTTGCTTGCCGCCTGTGCGGATGTGCATTCAGAACTTTGTAATGAAACTTGCTTTATGTTGCTGAAGCTTTACTCTGTTGTTTAGGAAGGAAAACCCTCTTCCTGGCTGTCCTCTCTGGAGCTACTAGCTGGTTGTATTAACTATTTGTTGCAGATAAGCTAATCTATTCCTGTCTCCACTTGCAACTTTCAGAGGTGACACTTGAAGTAAAATTACTTCTCCCCTCTGCTAGTGGAGCATGGAGCAGCTCAGAAATATAGCAAAGGAGGGTCTGTGCTGGCAGGAGTTTGGGAAGAGTGGCTGGTGTTTTATATCCCCAGCAACTGTGATTCATGTGAAGCACTCGTGCTGCATAGCCTCAGCTCCACAGACTGCTTTTCATGTTGATGGGCAGATCCCTACTTGAGCAAGCAGATGGGGTTGGGGATGGACAGTGTGTTATCAGCATGCTGAGGGTGAAAGAGCCTTCATTGTACCTTGTGCCCCAACCATCTTTTGTGGGCAAAGCGCTGTGGGTGCTTGGGAATGTGAGGGGAAGGGGAGCTCCCCCAGCAGCACTGGGATGTAAACCAGTCTGTGAGCTGTGCAACCCAAATGGGAAGGTGTAGGAGAGAGGTGGGAATGTGCATTTGTGTTCCTGGTTGAGGGCTGACAATGAAAATCTGTGCTGCATTGCACTGGGGGCAGCCACCAGGCAGGATTAGCTGCTGCCTTCCAGGTCTCAGCTTGGTGAATGCTCAGGGCTCCCCAGTGGATTTGATGGTGGCTGCTGTGATCTATGTCAGTGCGGATCTCTGAGGGCAGGCAAGAACAAGCCAGAGTGTCTGTGGTAAGGGGACAGAGAGTGTTAAATATGAGTGGCCAGAGACCATGCAGTCAAGTGTCTCCAGTCACCTCCTGCCTCCGAAGAATGGGGCATTTGGAGTCCTGGTAATGGACCTGGCCGATTCCCACACGTGGATTTCCTGAGGGAGGGAAAGCTTGGATAGGTATGTCAGTACATATCTGCTGCTTTTGTTCTGCTCATAGCCACAGAGCTAACTGCTCTGAAAATGGTGCCTGAAGGAGATGGGCGAAGGGCTGAGGGGGGTTTTGGGGTTTTATCTTTGTTTCTTCAGGAGGTGCTTTTATTTTAACAATCTATCCAGCAAAAAAGTTAATAAAAATAAAGTACAGAATAAAAAGACAGAAAAAATATTACTAGCAGCCCTGAAATCATTCCCAAATGCATACTTTTGGCAAGGCAGGGAGATACGATATCTAGCAACATAAATCAATGCGCTGCATAAGAAAGGAAAACAGACCAGCGTGAACATTTAAATGTTCAAAGAAAATGCAAGCTAACATTTAAAATCATCCTGAAACCCATCTGGTAATGGACTGCTCAAATGCACAGTTGTATGATTAGTAATGTGACGTGAACGAAGGCCATGTCGTGTTTGGGTTCTTCAAGTTGCTACAAGAGATTATTGCCTGCTGCGCTTGGCTTCCAGGGTAGGAGGAGGCATGTTGGTGCTGAGTCAGGGGCACTTGGCTTTTACACTAAGCACTGAGCTTCCCTGCTGCTGCTTTCTTGGGGTTTGGGGTGGATCTTCGCCCAGATACTTCTCAGTGGAGTTTCTAGGCAGCAGATTGCTTAATCTTTGAGCACACAGTGACAGAAAAGGCTGCTAGCCTGGCCAGGACCAACAATGAGTGTTGCATTGCAGTGAGCTTTAGAGGCACAATCTCTGCAAGAAAGTGAGCAGAATACAGGCTGCAGGGTGACCTTCCCTGGGATGCTGGCATGCATAGGAGCAATGTGTTAGACTATTGTATATTCTGTTTCTTGATACACAGGGAGAAACATTGGTAAAAACCTCTGGTTTTTTTCCAGCCTTAAACTCTGTGTGTCCCTTTCTGATCCAATCCTGCAGCGAGTCCCCTAAGACACATTGTGTGAGGAAAAACACTAACCCACATGTCTTATCCCAAATAGTGTCTCTTGTTTATCAGTCAGATTACCTGCCCTGTCTTGGTGAAATATTATTCCATAGATGCTCAAAAGCTGATTGTGATCAGGGTGTGAAAAAGCAAGCAGGAATGGGCATGTTCTCAGGAGTTTTCAAGAGCTCCAGGAGGTATGTAATGAATTGCCTCAATACACGCTGTAGCCCTTGAAAAGAGACAATAAACATCCTACCTAAATATTCTGGGAGCTAATCCCAATAGTTGGTCCTTTCCCTGTGTGTGCCCTTGCATCCAACCATGCCAACAGCAGGACAGACATAGCTCCCTCCTGCCTATCTCTGTGGCAGGCTAGGAGATGGCTGGTGCAGTGTGCTCTGGGCCAGCATTTCCCCTAGCTCTGGTTTCCTGCAGCATGTAGTGGCTGTGGAAGTAATTCTGAGGTTTTTCTGTTTGTTTGGTTGTTCATTCATGCTCAATAAAGTGCCAGGAAATTTACTTGAGTTATTTACGGAGTTATTTACTTGATCTTGTGGAGCAGGCTGACACTGCTCTAAATTGGTATTCTTGTGCTGGATTCATTGGGTGTACTAACAGCTCATTGAAAATTCATATACAAGCCACTGTTGTAGTTTATACATGGCATTGTCCTAACTAGTAGTACATTCAGTAGCACTGATATACAGTCTACTGCCAAACTCCTTGCAAGGCCTCCTTCAGCCTGCAGCTTTTTAAAGTGCTCTTTTCTGTGATTCCTTGTGTCCAAATCCCTTCCCTCCCTCTTCCCCCCAACTCTGCAAACTTCATGCAAAAGGCAAGATGCAGCTCTAGCATTAAGGGTATTTTGTTCGGTGAAACTTGGTGTTCTTCTATCCCATACCCATTGAACAACCTGCACTGCTATCCCAGGGCTTGTGGTACGGTTTCTCCATCGGAGAAGCAATATGTGGTTGAAGTCTCTATGGAGTCTAAACTGATGGTGGGACTAGAAGTGCCAGCCTGGGACATTTGTCCTTGTTTCTAGGTATGTTTCCAAAAATCCGGAATAACTAAAGGGCTTTGGATCTCCTATGTCTATTCAGATCATGGAACTATAGCGTCAGGAAAATGTTCTTGGGATCCTCCAGAGCATGTGGAGTCATGGGAAAGGACTGGTATTTAGCTGTGCATACTGAAGTTTGTGGAAGAGACAGACTGGAGATGTGCATCCAGCTTTTCTGCATCACTGTGATTGTATAGGGCCCTTCTATTTCCTGCCTTTCAGACCGATGTAGCAGAGCATCATTTCTGTGGCCTTGCATCCCTGCATAATTACTCTGCTGAGGCACTTATGTGTTTAGTGAGCTGAAGTGCCCATAGCTGCACAGTGTGCTTCTGCCCTGTCCAGCACACTTTGTACACTGGTGAGGGCTGAGAACAGGAAAGAAACACTGAACGTTAAAAACATGTAAGACAAAAATGAACGATAATGGCAATGAAGAGAGTTGTGGACCGTTTAGTTCAGCTCCCCCAGCTCGCAGAAGATATACATAATTCTCCTAAAGGCATTGCAGAGAAGATCCCACAAGGCAGCACACTATTAAACATGGAAAGGGTGATGGTGCCAGGATGAAGGTGCAGCCAGTCCCTTGGATGCTGCAACAGAAAAGTATTGATGTTAGACCCAGTGAGTGCGTTCTGAGATAGGAACTTGACTGTGCCCTTTATGGCAGGCAGAGCTGTGGCTCTGTGGCAGGTTGGTTTGTGCCAGCCCTACTACCCCTGTACCCCAGTTGCAGCTAGCTGACATGGCCTGAAACTCCACTTCTCTCAGCTGCCTGGAAGTGGAGGAGCACATTAATGTAGACAAAGCGTAAATTCCTTTCAGCATGCAGTGTTGCTTTCTGACATGCCCAAGGCCTTTGTGGATGATATCAATGCAACTGCATTGAAATGCTGTCCACCAGTTTGCTATTCCCCAGCAGAGAAATTGCCTTAGCTTGGCTTTGAACCTAGCAAGGCTGCTGTGATCAGCTTCAAGCAAAGAAACAATCTCCAAGTCTCACATGGTGGTGCTGTTGCTGGAAAACCTTTCCTCTTGTAATCATGGATAATGTTAAAGAAAACAAAGCTTCTGGTAGGGGTTAGGTGATGCTGCCTCTGGCCAGCTTTGCCACCAGGGCTGGAAGCAAAGGCATTAGGTACTGCCTATGCAGGACATGGCTTAGCTCATGACTCCTCACCAGAATGCAGCAGGCAGGAGGGGAAGAACTGGGCTAGAAAACAAAGCATTTCACTGAGAAATGTGAGATTAGCTGGCTTCACTGTGTGTGGACCTAACTGCTTTTAAAGGATTAAAAATAATCCTTAAATAGCCTTAAAAATAAGCCATTGTGAGCTACGGGGTGCCAGTGCCTGACACTGTACCTGAGGGGCAGCAGCACTTGTGGGATGTGACGCATGCTTTTGAGTCCCAGTGTGTTTGGACTGTGATAATATCAGCCTGGCTTGAGAAGGGGGGCAGGAGGAGGGTGTAGCTGCTCTGGGGGGGCAGGTTGAGGGGTACCTGTTTGGCACAAGGGACATTGGATAAGGTAACTGCATTATGTTTGTCAAATTGCGTCTGGAGAAGTAAGGCATGGGCAGAGGGCTGTACTTATGCTGTGGTG